>JAPYZN010000929.1:0-25773 GCA_030522865.1 Psyttalia lounsburyi
TTTGGATTCGGGTCACCAAGAAGCTTTTTAGTGGGTTTTCATTGGGAGAACTTTATTTTTTTCTTAAAGTGTCCATTTTGCCCCGCCCTCCCCTATTAAATTCATTTTTCGTTACTTCCATAATTGATAAGAATTTTTTTACTCTTGTACAGTGGACGTATGACTAGGAGCCCTAAAAATCCCACTCGACGATCTAATTATCAGAAATAGACAGAATGAGATAATAGCACGTATGATTAAATTGTTCCGTGTGCTCGTGCGCTGATTGTCAAGCACCTTACTTGTATTTTTACAAGATAAGAGGAGAACCTGTTACTAGTAATGAGGAAAAAAATGAACTCGAATTGTGAATATCATTTTCAGGACTGGAAAAGTGAATACAAAAATTTTATGTACAATTTTTTTATTGCTGAATATTTTTAATTGATGAATAATGAGGAATTTGTGATTAATTGATAACATCTGGATTACTTCTTAATTTTTCATTGTCTCGCCAGTAAAAAATTATGTACGAACAAATGTGGACTCAATTTTTAAACGCATTCTCTCATTAGCCATATAATTCTCGGAAGCTGTAGGCACAAAAAAAAATCTGGGGATTAAACTAGCAGATTGAATTTTTTAATTTACCCAAAATCAACTTCACGACACGCGTCAAAAGAAATTATTCATGGTGACCAGACCTCAAATCCTCCAGTAAACAGGCCTTACATTCAGGAGGTGCGACAGGCGTAACCATTTGACGGTGAACCGAGGGGAACGCGAGGTGCTCAACCGCAGTCTGAGTCACTCGATACAGCGAAAGTGAGCGTCACTAATTACCACACAGGCTTTCCGATCATTAGAGGAAACATGGGTATGATGAGGTTGGAAAAAAAAACGGAAAAAATCGAGAGATGAGGTGAAGGCGGTGATGTATTGTGCAAGCGGTCGAAACACCTGTCGGAATTCTCTATAGGTGGAGCCGGTCGTTAAGGCTTTTCTTCATGGGAACAAACAAAATACCTGTTACAAGATTTTAATGGGAGGGAAAAGTTAGAAGGGAGAGGAAATGCTGATATTGCAATTTATTTGGAACAATACACGAGAACAAAATGCGGCCGTAATTGATAATTTGAGGTGTGATTTTCAACGACCGTTTAAATTTGAGAAATTAGGAACGACTGTCTTTTTAATCTCTTCTCTTTGGGAATAGATTTATATGAGATTTCATAATTTGATGGTGTGACTTTGAAGCAGAGTTGGGCCTCAAATGCAAAAGTATTTAAACATTGCCAATAGACAAATTCATTCAATCATTTGCTGTCTTAGTTCCTATAACTTCACGCATGCCGATCGGTATTAATAAATTAATATTTCTACTTTCTTCTTATCTGTATTCCCCATTGATATGACTATGATAACTGATAACTCAACGGCAAGAATTTTAAATAGTTAAAGCTAAAAGAAGAGAAGAATATGAAAATAGGGAAATCGTTTTGATGTTAGGTTTACCTGAAAAGTGAACAACAAAATAAATGATTGCGAAGGAATTTACAAATTTATTCAGCACTAGTAGATAAATTTACTCAACATTGCCGACATTCTATTCACCTGGTCTTTCAGGCCCCTATTGAAATTTATCAGAACTACCATCCCACTTTGTTTTCTCTTATCTTCATTCTCCAGACATATAACAATAATCATTGATAACGCGAGGTGTAAATTTGAAAAATAGCCGAATTTTAAAGAAGAAAGAAAAAGCCGGGAGAGGAGGAAAAAAGTTTACGCAATTTTAATCGATTTAAAAGGACGAATGGTGAAAGGTTTTACATAAATTTTCAAAATTACACATAATAACAAATTTATTCACCATTTAATAGACTACATTGATTGCATTCATTTGGCGTTTCAAACCCCATAATTCTCTACGTGTCTATTAATATTCATCGCTCCTCGGATTCAATCAATATTATCAACTTTTTTTTCTCTTATTTCCATTCGCCGGCGATACGGTAATGATAATTGATAACTCAAAGGCGTGACTTTGGAGGAGTCTTGGGAGTCGAAAAAAGAAGGAAAACCCTATCCATAAAAAATCCACTCGAGAGTCTCCGGGAGACAACCGATGGCTCCTCGAGATAAGGTCAATTAGTTGCCCGCATAAATAACATCTTGGCGTGAAATCTCACACAAATAGTCGCCTCCTCCGTTCATTCATGAATTCAGATGGTTCGTCAACGCGATGGCGCGGGGTAAATATTTAAAAAATTATTTAAATACTTGGCTGTCTTTGTCGAGCCCACATGCGTAGCTAATGAATTTCAACTGCACTCGAAGTTCATTCAGTCGTTCCATTCATTCATGGAGATCTTGGAAAACCCATGATTTTTGTAACTTCCGGTGCCAAGATTTTTTCCGGGTTATCGTGTCTCTTACGAAATGGGAGGCTCTTGCCTTTACGTTTATCTGGGCGGCTTTGGGCGCTACAATAAGCGGGCGGACTATTTTAATACTGAAGCAGAAGGAGAAAAAAATTCAGTAGAAATTACCATTCCGTTATCGTACAGTTTAGGCAAAATTTGTTGACTGCTTAATAAAGGTTATCTAGTTTTCCATGAAAAATTTGCCAACTTCTCAGTAACATTTGTTTACTCCTCACTAAACATTTCCTAGACGTGTGCATAATTTTTATTAAAGATAGTGAATTTTACTGTGCGGTTGGGTAACTCGTCCCAAACGTCGAAAATGTTCCGCGATCACCAAATGGAACGGCAATTTTTACCAAAAGATTTCTCTCCCTGCATGGAGCGAAGATATTGCCTTTTTTTTTACTGAACCAAGTAATTGAGTTTGAAAATTAACGTTTCGTTATATAACACCGTATAATTTTAATTTAACACCGTCGAAATAAAAACGAAAGGAATTGCTGCAGTAAGAGCACTCGTAGCCCCATAAACCGAAAGAATAACCAACGGCCACCCGAATTTAGACGCAAAGTGTGTGAGTTTTATAAATAAATTTGAATGCATATCCGAACAGATTTAACGACCCTCGAAGAGCTCTTCCTCTTCAGTAGCTCACGCTCGTAAAAAAACTTTGACACAATAAAAAAATTCTCGAACCCTCGGCACAAGAATAAAAAAAAACTTTTTACTCTCATCCCATGTTCATCTCCGTGGACATGCCCATAATTCGCGCCACTGATTTCATGGAATTCAAGTTCAAGGTCAACTGGTGTCCACCTCGTGGAGAAGACGTTGAAGACTACAAAAGACATTTGAGACCGGATTTCAGAGATTTACCCCCATCTGTAACCCTGAAATGTCCCAACAGTTCAAGGTCCTCCACCTCAGACTTGCCTCTTCGGTGATCCGCGCGCCCGTTGGGACGATTATTTTGCATTCGCGTTGCGCGGCTGTGTCCGGCATCTCTTTAGACTCTCCGGCAACGCAGCCTCCCCGTCGTCTGCCGGCGCAGTTGCCAAACGCCTGAGAGACGAAGGGTTTCGAGATGTTTCGAGAATTCAATACCAGGATAAATCACGTCTGTTAACAAACAAGACACCGGATTTCCGGGATCGTTGCATTCTTCGGGGGCCTCACATTCCTCGATCATCCGGCAAGAATTTTCGCTGATGGAGTTAATTTATTCGATACGAGAAAATTCTTGGAAATTTATCAATCAAAGTCACAGAAATGTGACGTCAATATTAATTTTTCCGGATTATTGTGAGTAAATGGATTGCTGGGAATTTTTAATGGGGATAATGTCAAAAAGTTTTTATTTTGAGACTACACGGTGAGACTACACGGAGGGAACAATTCTGTAGAAATTGCCGTTCCGTTATATAATCTTGCAGTTTTTGCCCGCTCGGGGAAAGTTATCGTACCGCTACTGTAAAATTCGTTGACTGCTCACTAAAAATTATCGACGGGTACGATAAAAATCGTCCAATAGGTCAGCCAAATTTATTGATTCCTTAATCAAGATTTTCTAGATGTGTGCATAATTTTTGTTGACCGCTTAATAAACAATATCTATTTTCCACAACTTCACAGTAAAATTTGTCTACCTCTCACTAAAAATTGTCTACACGCACCCGTAATTTTGGTTTCAAAAGGTGAATTTTACTATGCGGTTGGGTATTTCTCCGGCACATCGTAAATGCTACAAAATTGCCCAACGGACGGGTAATTTTTACTGAAAAAAATCCCTCCGCGGGTAAATTTTAGTTTAATTGGCTCATGGAAATGAGTAAAAAATATTGAATCTAAATAATCTATGATTGAAGTTGAATTTCAAATGGAATTACAATTATGCAAACATTTTTTTATCAATCGTTTTCATAATGACACCGGATTCTGTTTACAACCTCATAACATCTCAGTATAACCAAGGATTAACTGAAATTGAATAAAGCGTAGGCTCGTCCCTGAGAGCGTATTTTCCATCGCAAGTCCGCTTGGAATCCCTCCGCAGTTGTACGATGTTTGATGAAGAAAACTACATCATTCCGAGGGCCTTAGGAAGACGAGCAGGTGTTGGTGGACTAGCGGAGGCGTAATGTTCCCCTTTTGGAATGTGCAAGGTGGCTTAAGATTATCACACGTATAATACACGCCTGGAGATATGACACTCGTGTGGTTTTGTGGATTAAAACGTTCGCGTATTGCACGAGTAAGCAAACCATTCTCGAGTTGACGGGATGCAACAGATGTCGGAGTTTCTCACTGAGTTGTACATTGAGAGGAAAAAAAATCTACTGGGGGCAGAGAAGATTCACGTGGTTAAAGAACATGTTGGCAACAACTCTTGGGATTTTTTAAAAATTTTCCAAGTAATTGTAAATTCTGGATATCAATTGAACTATCCGAATTTTTGCTAAAATTGATGCTAATACATGGCGAGAAAAATTAAGTAGAAATTACCGTTCCTTTATGTAATCCTGTGGTTTTTTCGGTGGCCCGGGGAAAATTCCCGTACCGCTTCAGTAAAATTTGTTGACTCGTTAATAAAAGTTTTCTAGATGGATGTATACTAATTTTTAACGACAGCTTAATAAAAGTTGTCTAGTTTTCTGTGAACGATTCGTCAACTTCTCAGTAAAATTTGTTTTCTGCCTACATCGACTGAAAGTGAGCATTCTAGCCTCGCTTCGCGTGGTTAAAAACCCTCACTTTCGTCCATTTTGGCAGAAAAATCGTATTCAACCCTCGGGAGGAGAATCGGACAAGCTTTCCCCGCGTGCTTGCAACCCTCGCCTTCGGCTCGAGTCCTAATTTTGCACGTGAGGTCGACTTGTCTACTTTTCCTGCCTAGGTGAGAACTATACTACTCCCCTCACAAAAACATATTTAGGCGTGTTCATAATTGTTGTTAAACATAGTGAATTTTACTATGCGCTTCGGTAATTTTTCCCAAACATTAAAAATGCTACACAATTACTAAACGAAACTGTAATTTTTAGTAAAAAATGCCTGTCCGTACAAGTTCTCTCAGTGAGAGAACCAAATTATTTGTTGAAAAATTTTACGATCTAAAAAATTGACAAGAAAATACTTTCTCGTATCAAGTAAATCGTCTTTGTTAAGAGTGTTTTCTTTATCATTGTAGAATATTCTATTGCGTTAGTTTTCCATTTTTTTAATGGGTTGTCTTGACTTTTTGAATGGATTTGGGGGGGGGATTTATCTGGAGGCTAAACTGTCTGCTCCATATCTCCGGGAGCAGTTCCCCATCTAGGTGGTCATATCATTAGTCGAGCACTTTGGGAGCCATTCCAGACATTTTGAAGTGAATTCTTCAACGAAAAATTATAGACTCAAAAGTGTTTCTGTACACAATTCCCCAGCGATTTATTTGTTAATGGAGTAGTTCGCGGAAAACAACGGAATTGTCTGGCATAATTTTATCCCTTCGGTATTAATCGACGAAAACAGTCGATGGCAATTTATTTTCCGTGTGTCTTCTCGTCGCTTCCGTCCACACAGCCGCATAACCTCGTACTTGTCTTCCAAGAAGGTCTATAAATAAAAGGGCGCGGCTCCTCGCGTTGTGGTATCTAAGCGAGACGTATAGCAAACCCGATGTCTTCAATTCTCTCATGAGATCTCGATCCATCGTCGCAGGGTTCTTGAAGGTTGCTTAGTTGTAACAAAAATATAGACAAATTAATAATTACTGGATTTTAATGGTAATTGGGATTAATTTGTGTTGCTACAGTTGGATGACGCAGTTAAAAAAAACACTGAATAAATAAATTTCGTGGATAGTTGGCCATTAATTTTCAGGCCATTTTGGGAGAAGAAAAATCATTTTATGTTGGATTCCACCCTAAATTCATTTACATTACAAAATTGTATGCAGCAGAGAACCGATAATTTCTCAATTTATTTAAAATTCAATCATTTTTTTAATTATCATAAATCTTTCCTCATTGTTCATATTATAAACAAAAAAAAGTTTACAGAATTTTCGGCCATTAATTCACTTGAATAATATGAGTAAAATAGAAAGGTCTGAGGAAATATGCTATTAAGGTACTTGCCCAGTAGGTTATACTTGTGAACAATTTCGCAATATGCTGGAGACATCGAATTTGGATAATTTGTTGTTGGCTACGTCAAAAAGACTATTACCAAAATTTCAAGGGTCAAGCATTGAAATTTCGTCCCTTTTCAAAATTCGACGTGGCATACGTCAAAAATGACGTGGTCAAAGTTCCTGCGATTGTAGGAATAATTTTTGAAAGTAGCAAACAATATATGGAGCCATTTTGGTGTCTAACATATTGCGATTTTTTTCTAATTATGAGCTACTGCGGAAGTGCCTTAAATTCGAAACGATTTCTCCATTAGCAACAGAACTGCTGCTACAACTTAGGAAGAATGAAATAACGAATTCATATGAATGAACAATGACGTCTTACAGGTCTCGAACTTAAAGCCCCTTGATATGAAGAAAACTAAAAAAAGACAAAAACCGTTTTGTGTAATGTCGGAAGGGACTCGGTGGAGAGTAAAGAATGAAATCGCTATCCGAGAGTGGATTTATCGCCCGTGTGCCGTTTCATTGTGTAAACGTTGCAGGCCCTCGTGCTCACCCTCTCCACCTCCTCAGTGCCGAGATAATCAAAACATACAGTGTACAGGGTCGCCTCCAGAGATTCGAATGCGTTGATACACTTCGCTTGTATTACAGAGGAAAAAACTTGTATTTTTCCGTCCCGACAGGAAGATGACCCGACTGGTGTAAACGGTTCAACGTTTCACAGTTTTTTTTTTGTTAGTAGAGAAAAAAAAATTTCAGGCCTTTATGAAGAGGCTCTTGAGAGCCCTCACGTACTCTAAAATAAAACGTCCCTTTCTTCGCTTTGTCCCTTCCTTTAGAATTTTGAATCTCCAAAGTGTGAGGAATCTAGTGCCTTTATTTATGAGGAGAAAAAATTTATGGATAGAATTGTCACTGAGAGAGGTCGGGAAACTTCACTCGGAAGAAGGCTCTCTTTTATTCAAATGAAGAGCTTTCGAGTTTATTTACACGAGCAAAAAAAGTGGAGACAGAATTGGTCTTATTTAATAAACATTTGACGCAGATTGTAGACTGATTCATCTCCTCCTCTCGATAAAAATGGGCATCCTTCGAGGGTGTCTCGAGAGTGAACTATTTAGTCTACTCTTAATTAAACAAAAAAATAACATATACTTTAAAAAGTATCCACGGCTCGTTATCTTTATCTTATAAATTAAGTCGAGTGTAGACAATAATCGTTTGACCCAGATAGTAGTCCCCATCATTTCCTTTTCTCCATAAAAATGAATATGGTTAAGAAAAAATTGAAGAGGCCCTTTAACATCGTCTGCAGGCAACGAGCAATTTGTGGTTAATTAGTGTTAAGTACCGGCAAAAATCCGTCGAGTACAGAGCACTCCACTGTTGGTGAAGTCTGTGATTGCAGGCGGTGATCAACGGGAAGGCTTCACACAATTTCCCCATCACGATACCACTGCGTTATATTCAATTTAATTTTTTTATCCATTTATTTTCTCACTGAGTCCTCTTTTTTCTCCTTTTTGATACATCTCATCTCTCCGTTTAATCTTTCACTTTATTTATCGATCAAACACGCGGACGCTTATCTGGGGCTTCTGTGACGATCATCCGGACTGGAATGTACCCTACTTTCACGCTGGTAACTGCATACAGAATTTCGTAATCCACTCGGTTGTTGTTTTTTTTTCAATAGAGAGATTATGGTTTTAATCTGGTGAAGTAAATCATTATTGCAGTGACTCTGGAATAAATCATGCCCAGTTGACAGAGTAATTATTTTTTTATTGAATTCAAATAATGATAAATGAAGGATCATTTGAGATTTGAATACTGTCCAAGAATAATCAGCGCTTTATCGTGATTGGCAAGAGACTGGTGATTCGTGGAGTGACCTTCACCCGGTCATTTAGACCGAAAAAACTTTGCATAAACCACAGATGAATCGCACCGCGCGATAATCAATGGTTTGCATCTAGTATCGATTCGACGGTCAATTTACCGAGTTTAATAGTTCTCCGACAAAAACACTCAAGCTCCCGGGCGATCACAGTAATTTCAGAAAGACCATCGAGCATAAGAAGTTGAGTGTAGCTGTCTTCTCTTGGGTTACCCCGCCCCACCGCGTCATCAGCGGACTCATGCCGTTTTTATAGCCCTCTAAACCGAGTGAATTTTCGCTACAAATAAACCCCCACAACATGTGAGAATTCGTGTTCCCATGTGTTCAGAACTGGAGGAGGGGGAATAATAGAGCGTGAATCATGAATGAAAAAAGTTTGTGAACTCGAATTAAATTGGAATTAAGAAAGTAAAAGGGGTTTGTGCCGGCCTTCTGAGAAGCCTCGTAAATAAATCAGGCGTTAATAAAACAGTGAGAGTGCATTCCATCAACGGAAAATATTGAAGTCAATGGAGGAGGACATGAGTTCGAGATAAATTGGATAGACAATTTTTCGTACATCATATTTTATCGTATTTTAATTTCATTAAAAGATTTCCATTGAATTCCACTAGTTAATAGTTAACTAAATATCCATTAAAAAAAAACACAGAAAATAAATTAATTATTTAAAATCACTGGCGTAATTTTTTATGGAATTCTGGATAATTTTATAGCCAGAAAAAAAATTATCGGCACGTTTCGAAAATTTAAAAGCGAGTGGTAAAAAAAAATCTTGACGTGCTTTCCCAATCCTTTCTCCTTCATGAGTAAAACAATGACTCGTCAACGATTGTTTCAACCTTTTTAAGTGAAATTCTTCGAGATAATCAGCCCAACGTCTGGTGTCTTCATTCTTATCGTGTGAGGCCCTTGACTCAGTATAAATCCCGAAAGAAATAAGTAACTCACTGAAAAGAGCGCACATTTCCCGCCGCTGCGTCATCCTAAAAACACGAGAGCCACCCGCAAAGTTATCTTTATGACAGGGGAAACGCGAGGAAAAAAGCATCGCGTACACTGAAACATATAGATACAACGCCGTCGTTGACCTGCAGCCCCTCGCGGTATCTCTACGGTTCACATATAACTTTCCTAAGTTACGCAAAACCAGTTTCGAAGTGGTTGTCTTTTTCTTCTCAATCCTTCCATACATTATTCCCATAAAAGAAAATCCCCAACAGCATCACCTACCACCGCTGACAGACTGTTTTCGTTTACTCACGTGTCTTGGCATTTATTATTACTGCAGTGGAAATTCTAGACACGAGGTGATTAACGGTGTTTCCGAGAGGCTCTCAACCCTCAGCTCCGCTCGAACTTTTTCTTTACCTTTTTTTCCTCTCTCACATGCGGTGCGAGGATTACCCCGTGTCCCCAGGTTCTAACGTGACCGCGAGACGATTAAGAGCTCTGTCAAAATATTCACCAAGCACGTATCGATAATTTCGCCGGTGAGAGAAAAATGTCTGGGCATTGAATGGGAATTCCTGGATACAATGGATTTTTAAAATTCTTATGATTCTCAATGAATGAGTTTACTCCACTCATCAATTCACATAGTTTGAATATTTCTCAGCACCCTCAACGAGTCCTACTATTTTTGAAAAATTTTTATCAATTGAATTGATTATCTAGTGAATTTTATTCGAATATTTATTTCTTTGATGGGAAATTGAAGATCTTTTTCAGGTCAATGCCTGCATAAGCTGTTTTACTCGTTCATAGGACGGTCAATTGAATAAAAATGTAATATATGAACAAAAATATTTGTTATCGATAATAGGGTACAGTAGACCTAGATTGCACTCCCCCCATCATCTCCCCTTCTCCATAGAAGTAGATATTCCTGAAGAAAATCAAAGAGACCATCCAGCATTGTCTTAAGGCAGCGAACAACTTCTCAATGCATCGTTCGTTCGTTGAATAGTTCGTTCTACTCGGACAAATATCAAATACCTTTAATACTTCTCAGTATCATCAACGAGTTGATGAGTGAACTCATTACAGTTACCAAACAAGAGAGATAAATATTTGTTTCTCTCTGCATTGAATGAAATATAAAAAATATGAATAATTAAAAAAATCATTACCAACCGGTTTTCTGCACTGGACTCTCACTCGTTTTACTCTCCATACCATCGAGCGTATCGTAAACGTCAGATTCTCCACCTTCCATTTGTAGATAAGAGTAGATCCGGCTTTGAATAAATTTACATTGCCAATTATCCCAGGGACACACTGGGCGGGTTGAGGACAGGCGCCATTGTCGGATTGTAGGACTTCAAGGGACTCGTACTTTTGGTCGAAAAAATAATTTCACTTTCTCCACCGAAATAAATGTAAAACGGGGGAAAGAAACTCGAGATTTGGCTGTTATCGAATACCAGATCCATTATTTTAGTCGGAAATTAACAATTAATTTTGCTCATCAATAATTTCGTTGACGCGTTTCGTGCATACCCTCCAGATAATTACTCCAATCTTTTGTTTTACGGTAATACGCACTTCGTAGACCCCCGAGAACTCCACTAATAATACTTTGCACGCAACTGTACATCATGAGGAACTTATGGTTTTATTCTAATGAGATCGTTTACTTGGCTTTAATGCAGACATTAACACGGGACGTGCGACAGCTACTGACGTGATCAGTGGACACTAATCGATTAAACGGTCACCAGGAGTGAATTTGTAGCGAGACCCCTTGAGCTGCGGGAGAACAGCACACTTGGTTGTTGGTATCTTTGGTGCCCATCAGAAGAGACACCTGTCCAAAGATTCAAGCTTTCACCTCTCAATAGCTCCGTGTACCACCTGCTGCGAGCGCTTTGTTTGTCGTGGCTTCCAGATTTTTGGAGCCATTGAATTTAACTCTGCCTATAACGTCAAATTGGCAGATACGCTATCGCGTATCTTGATTTTCTTTATTGGGAGAAGGAGATTTTAGTTTTCTGGAATAATGTCCAAATGTCTGAATTGCGTTCCGTAAAATTCTGCGATCTCCGAAAATTCAGACAAAAAGATATGATTATTATAAATTATTCCGTCGATATAATTATATGCAGTGAATTATTTATGTCATATTATTGAAATATTTGCATTGAAATTGAAATATTAGTAATTTTTCCTAAAGATGTTTTCAATCCTGAAAAAATTCCATTAAATTGGAATTAATAATTTTTTAAAATTAAACAAAACAATAGAATTTCATGGATTTGTATTTAAACTCTAAATTTCCTTATTTTGTCGGCTAAACCGCGTGTCACGTCACTCCCCGGAAAAATTACTAATCAACAGTTGGTAAAATTTAGTTTTTCCGATACCGAGACATTATTCCGAAAACCAAAAAAATTGTCTCCCTTCCAGAATTTCTGTGGCATCATCGAATTACCTTTTCTTATTTTCCTACCTCCAAACTTTCACACGCCCGATCATCAATTTCCAAGTGTCCTCTATCTACGAAAGAAATCGTTCGCCAGCTGTTGTGAGTGCTTTCTTTTCCTCAAAAAATTCCCCTGAATTTGCATAACAAAAACTGATTGATTTTCCCCCGAGGTCAACTGCAATATTTCAACTGCACTTGAACGTATAATTAATAATGTCATTGTATTCAGACACCCATAAATATAATCTCGAGGTTCTCCGTTAACAAACCACCTTCGAACTCGGTCAAGAGCGAATGTTGTATCCTAGTCAAACAGTTTCATTAGCATGGCGTAATAAATTTGTTACAATGCACGGGTTAACCACCATAACGGGTTCTCCGTTCTCCCGATACCGAAAGACAATATACCTATATGCTGAATAACAATACAGTCTGCGTTGAATAATATCAACGGCTCATACGATTTGCCTCGTTAAACTTTGTCACGATTCAACGGGGGTTGCTCACGAGTATTTTGTACCTACTTATGTGTATGGATAGTCGGTTTGTGGACAAAGGGAATACAGGATATCCGGATATTACTTAATACCACCTCATTATGCCCGTTGAGATGTCGATTGGAGCTAAACAGTTATCCATTGCCAAAAAAGCGGGACATACTCGCAGGTTCTCAAGTTATTGCAGAATGATTATAAATTCATTCTATTCATTTTAATGAGAGGCAACACCATTTTTGACTGCATAGGCTACACTGTTAGAAAATAAATGAAATTTCAGAGAGAGTTTACCAGTAATTTTCAGATCAGGAAATTTTAAATTTCATGTAAAATTCTAAGAAATTTCAGAATTTTGCGCAGCGTCAAAACGAAAAGTTCTCAAACTTTTCAGTCCTTAACCTCCCAAGGGGGTATGAATGTTCAGAACTGACTTACACTGAATATTACGTAAAATCTGAATTTTCATGAATTTTCCGCCTGAAATTATATTCAGTAGTAATACCACAAGACCTCCCAAATAATCGGATATTTCTCGATTGTTTTGTTGTGCAGCAACGAGAGGGAGAAGTTTTGCATATTAAAATCAATTTTAATATGATTTTAATAATTGATGATAATTTATGATTTTTTTAATATTATTTTTGTGCAAAACTTCTCTCGATGACGGAAATATCCGATTAGTTTTGGAGGTCGAGGGGTATTCGACGGATTATTTCTGGTAATCGTTCGTGTCTTCTTTCCACTCCGCAGAATAAGATTTGACAGTTATTGGGTTAAAGAAACAATTGCAGAGCTAGAGGTAAATTATCATCAAAACATACAGGGAGATTATCAAAAGCTAGAGGTAAATAACCGCTGATATTTTATTGGGGAGGTAATTCATGTTATTGAATACGGAGCTCTGATTGGCCCAGAGGAGGCCAAATCCGATTGGCAGAAATAAAGAGTGTCATTGTCCTCAAAATTCAAGAATACCTTCGACCGAATTTTCTGGATTTCTAGTAATTTTCAAGGGCAACTGACTCTGAAATCTCCACTTCTCCTCGATTTTTTGTCGCAATCATGAATTTTCAGTGACAAAAATCCTTGAACTTCCCGTGAAAATTAAATGCGATGAAAATTTCCGAAAAATCCACTGGAAAATTCAGACAAAATTTTTTAATAGTGTACGGATGAAATGTTTGATTAACCATTATCCTGAAGTAGTTTCGTAAAAATACTTAGAATAAATGTTTATATTTGGAGAGTATGAAGGTAAATTGGAAGATGGCCAATTATTCAATTTTGAAATGATTCATTAGCCGGTTGGCGCAATGAGTAATTTCATTATCTCACGTGCGAACGGTTTTCTGAGGTCAAAAGCTGGTGCGATCTAACCTAATTTTTTATCAATATCACAGTACATCCTCGGGTCGGACCGGAGCATTGCAAAATAATAATACACAAAAATGACTGAGCAGACGTCATCCCGTTGCTGAATTATTTGAAACATATCAAGGATTGATGTAATCAAGGGTTTTTTTTATTATTGTTATTTCATTAGGTGTAATCGATGTATTCTCGATTTGAAACCTCTCCTCCCTCTCAGCCCGCCTTCTCCCTTCTTTTGCCTCTATTTTTTATTGTTGGAGGTCTAAAGAAAGTTGTCAAGTTAGAGTTAATGTTACTAGGAGGTGTAACGGAGTTGAGCTAGAGTTGACCTATACCAAGTGCCAATTGTTGGAGGTCCCTACCTGCGGTATCATCGCCGTCTTACACTTATCTGTGCTCCATTCAAGCTCGGACTGCACGGGAAACCATGTAAAACCCCAGTCACACAGCCGGCCGAGTCACATGCAGTGCCCTAATGTAATCATCTGTCACCCTGACTCGATGAAGACACTAAGCCGCTACACCGTGCCCACGCTCGTAATTTAGGGGCGAGCGAGATGTTCCTGAGCGGTCACCCATCCAAGTACTAAACCAGCTCAACGCTCCTTAACTTGGATACCCGCCAGAGCAACACCTTCTTTTTTTTGCAAAGTGTTCTTACTCAGTGGCAACAGTATTTATAAATTTACATACCTTAAAACCTAGAAGTGAAAAACTTTTATGAATTTTTAACATTTTAGTAAACATACGGCCCATATTATTAGCTCTTGAGTTTACTGGCCCTTATTTTTATTTCTTAATTACAATATATTTTTTTTTCCCAAATTTAGGAAATTTATAGTTACTAAATGAAATGATAGACATACATAACTTTCTAAGGGTGCTTAAAAAAAAAAGTAGGGGTTGGAGCAACCCCTCGCCCGCCTAGCCATTAGGGCCGGTCTAATCAAAGGTTTTTGCCTCATAAAAAAAATTGTTGAACGATAAAGAATGCGTCAATTACGTTCTTCAATTTTTCAAGAAAACTCTTTTACCATCAGTGTGAAAATCCTCCGCACTCCCGCAATTTCACTGCAATCACACATCATTAACTCAGTTTGATCAAGCCCAATGTATTCTTAGAACTCCATAAACCATCATCACGACATTACACCAGCGGAAAGGCGCACTCGTTCCTCTTAAAGCATTCGGAGTTGTCCATTTGTACTTGACATCGTACCCTCAGCCACAATCTTTCGCCTTGTTCCTGCATGCGTTCGTTACAACTCGCCAAAGAATTATTGCCTCGATTCGTCGAGTTATCTCGTTTGAGCCTCATCCTTCTCCGGAGTCCTCCCTCGGACGACGAGATGAGTCATAGCCTATAGCGAATCCATTGATTAATCGTCAAGTATGTGTCACGAGACCTCCCTAATGTCGCGACCAGGCGATCGGAAAATTTTGTTTTTTTCACTGCCCCTCCGAGAATCCGAGGGATCGAGAAAAACGGGTCATTCAATCTGATGTCTAGCCCGCGCGCCTCGGCGACACTCTCCTTGGCACAAAAGGCGCGCGATCTTTTGCACATGCGCTGTTACGATCGCCCCAGGGGGCGTTGAACCCCAGCCGCGCATTCCATCTCGAGGTATCTAAGTTCCAACGTAACTTCTAAACTTCCTGCATCATGTAACGACCGAAAATGCTTCCAAAACACATTGACCATTTTCGTTTTTCCTTTTTCTCCGTTGGACTAAGACTGAGTCGACGGGGACGGGCGTGAGTGGAATATATGACTTCTAGAGGGGACGCTGTCTCTCTTCGGTTCACTATTAAGGAGGGGCGGTAGTTTTTTTGCGAGAGCCTTTTTTTATGGGCGAATGCCATAAAACTCCGGCAAACTATTATATCAACTATTATATGATAGTATACGCAGTCGGGGGGCTTACAAATGGAAGTTTTCGCCACTCTTTTTTTCGGTAACCATTTAGCTTAGATGGAATTGAAAACTCTAAAGTAATATTTCTAGAGAAGACGCGTGACAACTGTTTTCTTAAAGTTCATGGCATTCCACTAATACAAAATTTACTCTTGTACAAAAATAAGGAGCACTCACCTAGATCATAAAATTTCAATTTGATTTAATAGTGTCGGTAAAAAAAATATAAGAACACGCAGAGGCGGGTGTTTTGAACGGAATTTTCAGTCGGGACGTGGTGCACTCAAAAATCAACTCACGGTTTATTTTTCTTTCTCCTTCACCGTCTTCTCTGAATTTAATTTCTTTTCATGAGGAGACCTTCTTGGGCATAACTAGGACAACTGCGGGAATGTGAGGAGTATGCAGTGCTCCATTTCCCTGTGAACTTTCTGGGTTACGAAAAATTATGTCACGCTCGTGGCAAACGGTGTTTATGTCTGAGCCGTGACCACCGGAGAGGAATGAAAATGACGGTTTTTTAATAGTGCAGTTGATCGGGGAGTAATTGCAATCATCAAGAGACGGTCACTCATGGAAAAATCTGGAATAATTAAGATCGTGGATGCGATTTTTTCTCGATGCCTGGTAGATCTATTGGACCTTAAGTTATGGTAAAATATTATAAAAACGGAGTTGGCAATTTATGCTAATGCTGTGAGTGGATTTTAAACAACGGTTTCGTGCACTCGGACAAATTGATGATTCGACGGAGGATTAGGTAGTGAGAGATTTCTGAAGAAATAGTGTCATACGAAAAATTGAAAAGAATAAACACTTTACAAAATTTGGGAAAATTTTCTGACTCACCTGATTTTAATTTCTAAACGTATATTCGTCAGAAAATACTGTCTTTGCGGATTTGTGCGGTAAAAGCATTAGAAATGTCGTAAAAATTACAGCTCTTCCCACATCTGTCCACAGAGCAGACTATGAGGGTTTTACGCTTAAGTTCCGCGAAACTAAATTATTTACTATTTGGAGTATTGTACACGTACAATACTCGAAATACGTTATGCGTGTATAACCAACTGTGCGCGAGGTTGATGCGTCGAACCCGCCCAGTTTTTTTCCAGAGCCGGTGGAGGAAAATTCCCTACTGGCGTCGCATTTTCCCCTATACAGGCTAAAAACCCTAGCATTGAATTTCGGCCTACAATTACTTCATTCGTTCGATAATTTTATACTAATAATGAATTTTATAAACACAGATATTATATGCTATTTAGGCTACATATAATTATTTATATACATACGTTTTCCGTGAGGAGTAAGCTTCGAGTTCCATGGATGGCGTGCATTAATTCAATGAAAATTGAGACTTGCGTGTCGTCTGCACCTCATCTCGATGAGTTAATACTCCGTTTTATTAATAGAAACCATCAGAATGTGCTTCTCGGGCACAGTCGCCGGCCACGACAATCATGAATTGGAACGCAGATGGGTAATAGAATTTTTCATAACAATATCTGAAAATTAACTGCTGTATGAGCACGAGTGAACGGGTTCGGCCGTTCACACCTGTCGAAAACATGAATTTTCCGGATCGCTGAACACGGGAGCAGGGCGAGGGAGCACACGTGTAGGTATTCGACTGAACGTTTATGTCTTTTGAAAAAAAAAGTTCTGAATAAGGGCAATTTCACACGTCGGGAAAATATTTTTTGTACACAAATAAAGGTTTAACCGTCGACACCTGTCGAAAATAGAGATTTTCCAAGGCGGTAAACTTGAGAGGGAGTTTGAATGAACCCACACGTATTCGATGTCACTCACGCAACTTTTTTTGTTCTAATATTTGATTGTTTTGTGTCCATGTGACCCGACACGGCTATTTTCCATAACCCTAACGGACTTATCTCGGAGAAAAGCCACGGACTAGGTCGTTTCGGAATAAATTACCATTGGATATGATGGATACACGTGACCTCATTACGTATGGATTAGCTTGAATAAGGAATGCTAACAAATATTACACTTAATCGATAATAATTTTCTTTGAGAGATTAGTGTGTTATGTAACAGTTGGTGAAAAATTTGTAGTCGGAATTTTTTTAGCTTCGCCAGTCAAATCGCGCTCTATTTGCATTATCATTGAGGTCTAAGTGCAGTCGTAATGTATTCCGATACAACTGTACGGTGAACAGCTGAAAAATGCGAATAGAGAGGCAAAAATTGTGCTTGGATATTAAAAAATAAAACAAAAATTCACCTCCACTTGTGTTACTTTCAGCCTTTCTAGGGGTAGTACGTACTTGCTATAGGGAAGGTGAAACGAATTAAAATAAGAACGATAATTCCAATTTTTTGAGTCAGCTGAAATTGGTGACCAAATTATAGATTCCTAAGAATGTTTCTTTCTCGCCATATTCCCTCTAAAATTGAAATTATATTGATTACATTTCATTCGACCATAGAATTACATCCATCCATAAAATCTTGTAATGATAATTGGACACGTTGAGAAATATTCAATTCTAATTTTTTTTCGGGAAGATAAAAATTACCAGCAAAGAGACCTACGAATTAAGTTCCAAAACGTAAATTCTACGGTCTGTTTCGTAAAACTCACTCATCGGCGCGAGCCCTCATGGCTAGCCATGAGTCACAGTGAAGGGAACCTTTAACAATATTGTTATGAATATTAATTCCGTGGTTCCATCAACTGATGTTCTTTTCGGAATCGATTGAGCTCCTTCTTCTGCAGTTGTTTAGTTGCCACTCTTTTGTCTGCTCTAGTTGAGTTCCGGGTTGTTTTCCCTTGTCTTTCGTAACTTTTATCGTTTATTTAATAAATATTGTTTTAATATTTCCACGGCCTTTTCAATATGTTCTTTAAATTTTCATGTTTTTTCAAGCATTTTTCATGAATTTTCATGTTCTAGGGTATAATGATTCTTAACATTTTTATTAGATTTTACGCCCTCCGGAGGGATTTTTCTGGCCAGAAAAATTACGTGACTTCTCCGTACGTTTTACATTAAACAGATTTATTCTCTCCAATTCCTATAAACATTCGCTGAAAAAAATTCACGATTACGTAAATTGTTCCATAATTTTTATTGAATATTTCTCTTCATGTGATACTTAACTTGCTTTCTTGTACAGTCCATCAAATTTGAATTATCTTATAGAAATAATATGTAACCTAAACAATCAATAAATAAATAATGATAACAATAAATAATTTTCTTGTAAAATAAATGTATGTCCAGGACATAAGAAAATTTTCATTCATAAATCGTTCACTCCCTGAAAGGCTGATTCTCTTTTATCGGTTTTTAATGTCACGTACTTGTGCAAAAATAAAACAACCTGCCTCTCATATTCACCCGATCGATAAACCAAATCTTTCTATTTTCGTCTGAGAAAGTAAAAAGGGATGTTGCAGAGTAAATCACCGCAGATGAAAGAGGACAGAGAGCGTTAGAAAGCTCCGATGGAATCTTGTGGCTCCTCGTCCTTCCCCTTTGTAGAGAAGCTCTATCAGAAGTTACTAAGAATAGTACTGGGTGTGCTTGAGCCGACGTCATAGGAGGCACAAGTAACCATCCCGAGGAGCCCCATGCAAACGCCCAAATGCTCTCCCCTACCCTGCACCCGGGAAAAGCATGAAGTATCGATCAGGAAATGAGTGAGGCGTGTTCTTTAACGTTAGTCGCCATGTAAGACTAATCAAACGTCCCGGACTCATTACTCATTCTAATTTTATTCCTGAAAAATCTGTAGTACAACAATGGAATCATGATTGATTGCCCCGGAAAAATCAGATGCAGAGCGATTTATTTGACCCGCAGTCCAATCATTGACGAGCTCTCAATCAACTCTTGTTACTCCTCCCTCAAATGGTAATCCACCGATCTTAATTTTACATGTTCTCAGAGTAACTAAATCAAGTTGTGAATTTTGATTACGAAATTATTGACAACATCAGTGAATTTAACGTAGGGTAATTGATGTGATAAGAATTATTGGCGAATGGCATCAATAATTAAGAAGCTTTGTTTATAGCATTCAAATCGTTCTATTGGTTTATGTTCAATGCGATATTTAAGAAATTTATTATATGGATCCAATTATTAACTTCCCGATAAGGAAGTTATTGTTTATTATTTAGATTATTTGGAAGTTCACAATCAAATTAAATCATGATCAATTGCCGTGGAAAATGTTATTCTGGCTTAGGGGAAATCGACAAAAAAATCCTAATAAATTTTTTTTTTGTTATTATGAGAAAATAATTCATTAATCAAACTTCAAAAAACACTTAAAAACTTCTTAACTTACTTACTTACTATACCGACATTATTGGTGGTGTCGGATATTAACTCATCATCAATTGTGGTGACAAAAATTACGTGAAGAAAAATTTTATATTGAAAGGAGTGGCTGCGAGTGGCATTAGACATTTTACAGTTTTTTGTCTTTGAAGACATCACTCACGTCTTCTCTCAAGAGCCAATTTTTGTCACATGATTCCTATTTCGTCAATAATGATTTCGCAATTAATTCCGGCGAATACCTGCGAATAAATATCACCTTAAATTTTGTCCCCTGGCATTTTTGTGTCGCAAAAAAAATTGTATGCAAAGCAATTCATGTGGCTCGCAGTCCAATTACCGAAGAGCTCTTAATACCTGCGCAATTCTCGCAATTCGTCCCCCAAATGGTAATCGAATGATCTTACGACTTAGATAGCCGTCAATTTGTCTCCGCCAATGGGGGAACAATCGTCCATTCATCCATCCCACTGCATCCGATAATAATCAAATGCAACCGGCCACCCTAACGTTTCCATTTTCATCAGTTGGGCGCAAAAAAAAAGGTCTCAAGTACGATAAAGTGAATGGGATAGGATGACAAGATGCCGGGAAGAAAGAACTTTCTCGGGGTAACAAAAAGAAAAAAAAATGGGAAAATAAAGAAAACGATTCCTCCTACGACAGAGGGAGAGGGGCGCCTGGACCGCGTGAGAAGCGGTCGACGAACTCTAACCAAGAGGAGCATGAGAGAAGAGGAGAGCCGAAACGTGCAGGCAGCCGTCCTCTTGGACATGGCGTATTTATACGTGCCTCTCGGTCGCTTTCGTTGCAGTCGTACATGCACATATGCCCCCCCCCCCCCCCCCCCCCCCCCCCCCCCCCCCCCCCCCCCCCCCCCCCCCCCACCCCCACCACACACACACACACACAGCACATACATATTTTTCTGCGGCGGTTGGTGGCATCGGGATGCATAAGCAAGTGTGGTGGATTGCATCGTAAAAGAACCGCGCCAAGATTCACCCTGGCCGTCGCGTGAATATTGTTTGGTTGATTCTTTTGTTTCGATTCAAGAAGAAATAACTTATAAATATTACCGAGAAATCATCATTCGGTGGGGAAAATATAAATGTCTTACAATTGCTCTCGCACTTCGAGTGTCACCGCATTTGTTATTTGATGGTACTTTTACGTACAAAATTTGATCGATGGACATTTTTTCGTTGACAATATCTGTTGGATTTCGAGTTGAATTATTTAAACGTCTGTAAATATAATTAGTGGATTATGGGGATAGAAATAAAGAGAATAGTGGTAGGTATTTTTAACAATGCCAATTATTATTTCTGCCTAGATGGACCGAAAGTGGACATTCTAAGCTCGCTTCGCTCGGTTCGAAACGCTCACTTTCGGCCATTTTGGCAGAAAAATTGTATTCAACCCTCGGGACGATAATCAGACAAGCATTCCCCACGTGCTTACAACCCTCGTCTTCGGCTCGGGTCGTAATTTTGTACGTGAGGATGACTTGTCTACTTTTCCTCCCTAGGTGAGAAATATACTATTTAAAGTTTAGGATGACTCTATGGAGTGGAGAGGTACTTTGCTCAATGAATGCTCGTTACTAATTCACCGAAAGTACGGTTGCTACTCGGGTAGGAATGAACGACGGAAACAAGGTTCGATCAGGCTTGCTCCAGGGCTGACAAAGGCTGGGCGAGCCTCGACATCCAAGATTGAATCAAGCTTGAACGAGCATTGAAAAATAACTATCTTCCAAGGCTCGAGATAGGGGGAAATAATTGCATGAAAAAAAATTAGGCAGAGCTGGAGTTCATGGAATTCTGTTGAGGCACAATCAATCTAGAATTTAAAACGTATAAACGAAAATTTAATTAAAAAAATGACTAACCGTGCACTTACCCTCGCAAACGCGTGAATATTGTATGACTGATTCTATTGTTTCGACTCGGGAAGAAATACCTTATAAATATTACCAAGAAATGGTTGTCATCCACCGGTGGAAAATATAAACGTCTCCCAGTTGCTTTCACCACTTTGAATATTTCAAGAGCAGCTGGAGGTGAGCATTCAGGATACGATTGTCAAGAGGAGAGATTCATTTCCAATGGGTTAAGACGGAATATAAATAAATAAATAAAGAGGTGAGGGTCACCGAACATTTGCGGTCACGACTTTGGGAGAGACGAGAGGTAAAAAAAATTCATTCTGTAGACAAAACATCGTATACTTTCTCACCTGGCCTCAAGCGTGCGGGTGGAGTTTCTGGACTTCTCTCCTTCCCCTTCACCACATCCCCCATTCTCTCCAATACCTATGCTAATCGCGGGTGTATCGGTCGCCCGCATTGCCTGACCCAGGCTTGAAAGGAAGAAGTCCATGGGTAAAACCGCAGATCGAGTCTCACTAGTGTATTCCCACCAAATTATCGAGTTGGGATGAGGGAGGTGAATATGTGGGCCTGGATATTTGGAAATTTTTCTGAAAAGTTCAAGAACTCGTCCCTCGGGGTTTTAAGGCGAAACGTTTACATTTGAATTAGTGAAGACAGAAAATTTAGATTGCATTATTTCGTGAGAATAAAATATACCAAGATATATACGGTCTATAAAAATATAAATATCATGGACAGTTGATTTATCTAAATCTCGACTGCTGACTTTCGAAAGTCTTATTTGGAGAGCTGCAGGAACTGATGTATTTCCATAAAATTATGGAATTGTACTTTCTAAGAATAAGGGTTTTTAGGTATACAAATTCACAGATAAATTTAATGCGGAAGAAAAAATCTAAAAATGCAGCGAATCATTGAAATTGCCGTTTATTCGGTCTATTTGTTTTCTATTTTCAATGCAAATTGAGGCACCTTGAGGTGCCATCAAAAACTCATAAGCATCGGAGGATATCCTCCCAGACCTTGCGGCCTCAAACGTATTCCCACTTATATTTCTATTCAATTCTGGCCAACCGGCGATAACATAAAGCGGCATTGCATAAGCAAAAGGTAAATAACATAGAGCATTATACATGATAATTCTTTTTACGTAATTCCGAGAAATGATAGTAAAAATTGTGAAGTCGTTGGAAAGGTGACGCATCTCGGAGATTTTTGCACTGAAATATCTTACTCAATCGGCTTGGAGGTCAACGGGTTGACAACATCGGGCTCAATACCTCGTGATATCATTCTTGGTCTCGTGATCAGTGTAAACAGCAAAAAATCACGAATGACGAATTATGGTAATGAGACTGGTTAAAAGCAGCGCAGCGTTTTTTTGAAAATTTTCTTGTGAATTACTTGAACACCTACGGCCTATTCTCACTGGAGAACGGAGAGACTAACCCAGCAAATATTTGCTTCCGTTGGGAGATAAATCATCCTGCAAGACACGTGGGAAGATGCAGGAAAGTTAGACTCATGTCGGTTTTTAATGGAATCAGTGGTTGATTTGTTGGGGGAAAGACGATTATAAATCATTTAAACTGTCGCACAATGTCTTTCATACGCAACTTGCAGGATCACGGGATTGGTAATGCGAATGGGGCTGATGATGGGTGCGTGAAATATTACTTTTTCCAGAATTAAAATAATGAAAGGTGCCTGGGAGGGCTTTCTAACGCGTTGAACTCATGTGGTGAGATTGTTTGGTTGAAAATTATTACTCAAATCTCCGGTTAGAAATGTTTAACTGAAATTGCAACACACGGTAGGAAGTTTTCAGTAAATATTAGGCGATTTGCGAAAAATTTAAGTGGCGGTATCATAATTTTTCACGCCATTCAGAGAAAAATTCAGTAGAAATTACAGTTTTGTCATATAATTGTGTAATATTTTGTTCGGCCGGGGAAAATTACCGTAACGCTTCAGTAACATTTATGGGCTTACTAACATTTATCGAGGAGTACGAGAAAAATTATCCAACCGGTCAGTAATGATGTATGTATAATTTTTAGTAAAGATAGTGAATTTTACCGTGCGGTTGGGTAATTTTTCTCGAGCGTCAAAAATGCGACACGATTACCAACGGTAATTTTCACAAAAAAAATTCTCTCCGTGTATGGAAGTCTTTGGAAGAGATCCGCGATTTTTGCTGTCAATTTAAAAAAATAACAATTAATAATTTCAACTCAATAATGGCGTATTAAAAAATTATTCGTTAGAAAAGACTAAAAAGACTGAAGTAAAATGGAAATTTAATGAGTTCAGGCTTAAATAAAATAGACTTATAACAAATTGTAATTTTGGGTAATTAAAACAAAAATTTCCTGTCCTCACGTATACCCTTTCGGGCTTT
The DNA here is from genome assembly GCA_030522865.1 of Psyttalia lounsburyi. Classification (NCBI taxonomy): domain Eukaryota; kingdom Metazoa; phylum Arthropoda; class Insecta; order Hymenoptera; family Braconidae; genus Psyttalia; species Psyttalia lounsburyi. Next base: position 24,262 of record JAPYZN010000929.1, read on the forward strand.
TATTTATTTACCCTTCCCACCCCCCGATTTCGCTGTACCGTATTCGCCAAGGACCAAGGAAAAAACTCACCCTGAGGGGAAAACCTTGGCCAGGTACAGTCGTCCCGTTTACGAGCCTACCGCTCGGCAGTGAATCGTGAGATTAGACTGCTACAAATTTTTCCAAATTTTGACTGCCGGTGACGGTAATTTTGGGTATTTATTAATTGCAAATTTCCAGTAGAAAAAATTGCAAATTTATTCCAGCGTATGAAATTGTTTAAAATCCAATAAGTTGTAATCGTGTCAGAGGTGACGAGCCAGAAAATCGTTGGAAAATTCATTCAAAACGCTTTATTGTTAAAATGAAAGACCAACTTCCTCGTAGTTGAATTCTGAACAATGATAACTGGGTACAGCCCGTCCTTTTCCCATCGTAATGTGCCCAACTGGAAATCAACAATTAGCAAACCGGAATCAGTGACTGCTCTATTATCGCAACTATTTATTAAGCCGATGAAAGCTGGAGAGAACATTAATAGAAAAAAACCCCTAGAAAAATCGAACATCTTGATTCACTATAATCCAAAGCAGTTGCAGGGACAAAAACGCCGACTCTTACTTTTTCAATGCAAATAAAAAATCTCAACATTGCCACAATGGATCGTCTGTGGGCATATAAGCACAGTTGCCGTTGCATAACCGGAAGTTCAGATGGTGTAGCAGCATTAATGTATGCACACCGTGGAGTGCACGACAGTTGGATCATGCATCGATTATCAGTACAGCGCAGGATGTGAATGAGAGATTTTTCAGCGACGAGATGCACCATCTCTCCTGTGGACTGTAAAAATTAGTCTTTCGAGAGGTCTTTTCGAGACTCTTTCAGTCTCAATTCGAGACACTTAAAGATTATTTAGTCCAGCTATTAACCCCATTAACACTTTGAATAATAAGACATTTTTAGTGACTTGTAATTATTTTAATGGAGTATTTTTTTAAAAACAACTGTTGCATCACAAGCTTCAAACACCAGAGGGACTAAGTAAAGTTGAATAAATCATTAATCCTAATTATTTTTTTACGCGGGGAGAAATATTCAAGAAAAATTACGGAACAATTCACGTAATCTGCTGGCGTGAATCATTTTCATGGCAATTTCTATAGCAATTGAAGAGAATAAATCTGTTACGTTCTGTAACTTCCGGCTTTAGTTTGTCACCGGCAAGTGACGAAAAAGTCTCGTAATTTTTCTGGAACATGTAAAATCTAATAGAAACTTCAAGAATCATTATACCCCAGAACATGAAAATTCTTGGCTGTTCAAGAATTTTTACGAAACGTTCCAGACAAATCGAAGAATATGTTGTTAAAGGCCCTCACTCAGGCCTCGGACGGATGAATAATTTTTTCGAAACCGATAGTAGAATTAACGTGATTATTCCCCCCAGCTGAATTGCCGCCCAATAGAAATGTTTCATTTGACGTTTTGCGGTAGAGTGGGGGTAGGATTATTTCGATAATTTTTCGGTT
>JAPYZN010000930.1:0-44775 GCA_030522865.1 Psyttalia lounsburyi
TGCGTAGCACGGCGGAAAGCTGGTGGCGCTACTGTCTGTTACTTACCCTCCTAGGAGGATAAATTTTACTTATCGGGCAGTTATGGCAGCCGATAAGTCACAATTGGTTGAGTCCTAGCAACATAAAAGATTTTTCTTTTCAGTTTTCGGAAAGTCCTGATTTACGATCTTTGAAATCTCAGAAGAAGAATTTTTGTCTTGTTTAAATAGGATTTTTTTTTTAGCGAATTATTTATTATATAGAAAATTATCCCTTAAAAATAAGTTTGTCTCGTTTCTTCTTTGATTTTTTTTCATTTTAAAATATTTTAGAAGAAAATTTTTTCTTCAATAAAAAGGTTTCATCATTTCCCCAAAAATGTAAAAGCAATCGGTGACAAATATATTGTTCTGTCATTGGCTAATCACCGATTAACCGTAGCTTATCGTGGGTAATTAGCGAATGTACCTTAGTAAAACAAATTAAAATGTTACAAGATAATTAGTATTAATGAATCACTAGCTAGTTTTTCTTCTGTGTAGAATTCATCGACAAAATTGTGTTATATCCGTCATGAAACGATAAAAGTACCTAAACAAGAAAAAAGAAAATGTAAAGAAAATTTTGACACTCTCTCGACACGTATTTCCATCCAAACAATTATCACAAGAGTCAATCAAAAGTCATTTTTATTCGGATAAAATAGAATGAAATTATCGGAGACCATTTGTTTCGCGTCGAGAGAGAATTGAAAAATTTTCCTCCGACAAAAACTGCTCATCTAGAGTAGCCACTGAGCACAAAAAAACTGACAAAAAGGGGAAAAAAACTGGCGTGAGTTTGAGAAAATTTGGAGAATGAGGGGGTAGGCTAGCGTTTGTGATAATTGATTAAAAGAAAATACGCTGCGCTCTTGAAATATCGACTTTTCAACAACTAAACAAACTAAAAACAGACAAACAAATTTAAATTTATAGATATATATTAATGCACGGCGAGTAAATTGTATAAAAGAATGAGAAAAACAAAAAAAAAAGAGTTTTATCGATTGTATTCACGTAAGACATTAAACTTAATGTTCTGTCGCACACGGCAGAGGAAAGAGGCGATGAAAAAAAAATATATAAAAAAGTGAAAAATAAAAGTATTGAAGACGGAAAAATGTTTTTCAATTTTTGTTACTTCCATTTGTTGAGGGAGATCCTAGGAAATTGGAGAATTCTGGAATTTCGTGACGACATTCCCCAGATGGTAAATCATGAAATTCTCAATTTACGACTTGAAATTACCAATTGCAGATTTAAAAATATCCAATTAAAGCTTGAACGCCTCAGGTCAAGATTTCCAAAAGTCTTCATTTACGAGTACAAGTCTAAAATTAAAATGAGCTCTTTTGTATTTATTGTAGAAATCCCAGAACTGTCTAATTCTCTTACTCTCCTCCCAATCTAGTCTTTCTAGAAATAAAATTAAACTCACAAAACTCATTAAAGTCTCTAACACTTCTCTAACTCGACGCTTTTGTAATAACTAACCCGCCGAAAGATTCAATTCATGCGAATCTGGAGCTATCAAGTCCTCATAAAAACGCCACGCAGTTTGAGAGAAAAAAAATAGTCAGCGCGGTTGATTTGAGGACAGACTTGGGAGCCTCAGGAATCCCCGAGAATTGAATCTTTTTAGCCTGAAAATTCATCAATTTTGGCCAAAACCTAGCAACTTCATTTTAATAAAATGGAAATTGTGATTCCAGGTGGAAGTCAGTCGGTAGCGAGCTACGAGGACCTCAGCTCCAGCAGTTTCAGTTCGGCGAGCAGAGCATCGCTGGACGCAAGGAGCTCGCCAACCCCTTCATACGGAGCTGAGAATATGATGGTATTTCCTGGTGACAGTAGCGGTTCCATCTGAGATTACCTGAGGTGCGCAACCGCATTGCCCAATTGGTTGCGCTGCCTCAGATAGAACTAGACCGCTAAATTTATAAACAATGAATGCAACTCCATTGTTCCAACTCCCAGATAATTACCCTCTTTAAAGAACTTGAGATATCTCACGTGTGAAAAAATTTAACAGATTAATCTGCCGTTTCCTCCGAGAAATTCTATTAAAATTTTATGGGAGAAAAATAATTTGACAGAAAAAGTTCTGTAGATTTTTATTTCGCAACAAAAATTCCTGAGTTTAAAATCTCCATATTTCTTTTCGGTGTATTTGTTGTTATCTTTTTTCCATAATTTAAAAAAGGAAAGCATCAAATTTTTGTACAATTATTTTTGTAGAAAATTTCAACGGAATGAGTTACAGAAAACTCAATATCTCGACATTTTTCCGTGAATAAATATATTTTTTTAATTAAGTTGATCTACACAAATCTAATTTTTCAATTGAATTCTGATAGAATTCTTTGGAAAAAAGTTTTGCTTTTTCGGTAAATTTTATATAAATTTTTCATAACGTCTGAAATAATCAGCAAGAGCGATTAATTATTACGATTTATTCACGAAAATGAGGCAATTCCGTTTATATTTCAATTTCCAAACTTTCTGATTTAAATTTATTCCGTTTCTGATGTTCGTCAACAGTTAATTGATCGTTAGATGGACCTTGATGGTTGTGATAGTAGAAAATAAGTTGTCATTGCTTTTATTTTTCTTTATTTCTCATTTCAGAGTGAAAATTTAACAGTTTACGTAACTTCAGCATCATTTTTAAAGAATATCTTCTAAACCAATGACGATATCAAAATTTTCGTTAAGCTATTTTTTATAGACTTTACGTTTCTCTATAAGAAAGGATAATACGAAAATTTCAGTATCTGCCCTAGATTCCGAGATATTCACCTTAAACTGCTGTTGAAGTCAAATTCAATCTACATTTTTAAAATAATTTTGTTATTGATTTGATCGATAATTTATTGAAATCTCATTGACTTTATTGAACCAAAATATTTAACATCCAAAATTCCCTCGTGAGTGCAGCTGGATTTAATCAGTGAATGTAATATCAAAATGCAAAATTTCACTGAATGGATTTTTATAATTAAATATAGAGGAAAAAAAAATTGATATGGAAATGTGAATAATGAGGAGTGAATGAGATATGTAGAGACAGTTTGACTTTGTGGGAGGTAAACCCACGAATTCAGAGTGATGCGGAATCCTTTTTTTATTTTTTTAAATCAAATCCTAGTAGATATACCCCGCCGAGGGGAATAAGAAGAGGTGCCCCTCAAAATTTTTGCATTTTTTTAACAAGTCCCGAAGTGAACTCGATATGAATCTGCAGCGTTTGCTATTGTGACGAGAGAGTGATCGATGGGTATATGTAGATAAAAAGCATTACAGGAGATTTAGTGTGACCAAATGAAAGTCTAAAGCATATACAAGGCTTAAAATGTAGTTTCTCTTTCATGGACATAAGTAAAGTACAATGAATATCGTGTAATGGGCGTTCCACGAGGATTTTTCCACGCGTAAACCACATTTTACTGAATATCAAATGAATTTGCTAGAGAATGCTATTCAATTAAATCCGTTGAATTTTCTTTTTCCGAAAAATGTATTCAATTGATGTATTTTTTATCCAATTTCCTTGGCTCATTATCTTTTTCAAATGGTTTTGGCAATTTTTTTCGTCGAGAAGACAAGAAAAGACAGAATAATAACAAGATAAAATTAGAAAACAAAAAATTTGAGTGGAAGGAATTTCATTCAGTCTTTATAAATTAATAGAAAGTTCGATGGAATTCCGAGAGATTTATTTAGCGAATTCCCTAGTATTTTCTACGGAATATCCTGAATTTGTTCGACTATAAGTAACAAATTGACTCTCAAGAACTTCATGGAGCGCCAAATAGTTACTTCATCGATGTTATGATAAAAAAAAACCCTCAGATCGTACCAGATTCAATCGAATAATGAAAAAAAAAAAATGGAAAACTCACGTTACTAGAGTGAGGCGAAGCGAGAGAAGTCCGATGGCTAAGTCTGTGATTTTTTTCACAAGTAGAAAATTTTTTGAAAATTGAAAGAATAAAAAAAAAGATGAAAGCACTCAATAAAAAAGAAGGGGCAAAAAAAGATGAGGAAAAAACGTGATAGCTTGACGATTGCTCATAAGTATATTTTTCTACCCATTTGTTTTTTCTATGAAACGAAAATGAAGTTCGTCAGACAAATAAAAGTTTTTTAAGCACACAATTTAGAAGTAGAATTTGTCATCTGGTACGATCTGCAGTTGTTGATCAAGTAATCACGTATTTCTAATCGTATAAACTTCCTTTGTGTAAAGCGTTGTAAAATATACATTTCAATGGAGAGTAATGTACGTGCAAGCAATTGGCAATCCTCTGGCAATTATTTTTAACCTCACAGAAAAATTATTGTCACCAATTTTTGTGATGTTTTTTCAAGCACGTTTGCCTCCCTTTGACGATATTCAATGATTTATAATGAATTTACGGTTGATATCTGATATTGCGAGGGGAGATCTCACCGACAGGTGAATATCGAGAAATGTTCGAGTTAATTAATGGCAGATTCGGTGTTTCGAGAGCTTCACTTGAATCTCCCCTCGTTCTAGAATTCCCCAGTATTGGAATTCTCACTAAATAATGAAAGCGTAACGTCAGATGAGTCAGGATAGGCTAGATATTTCTGCATGTCCGTTAATAGGAGGATCAATGGATCGCCTCTACATTCTATTTCTACAGGTGATAAATATTTTTTATTTTTTTATAAGAATTCTCTACGTCTTTATTACCGGAAATTAAAGAAAAAATTATTGAGATGGCACTTTATTCTCAGTTTAATACCGGTATTTTGTATTAAATTTTCAATGTGATTTGAGGATTTTGGTATGAAAACTTGTATCACCTATCAAAATTTATTATTGAGAAATATAATATCCTGTAGTGTTTCGTCTTAAATATATTTCTCATCATATTTCAATGATATAACTTATCGATTTATTTTTTAATGCCATATTTTTTCATCGATCCAATTCACCTTAGTCAGTATAGCAGCAAGAATTATCGGTGAATTTAATATTTCGAATCGTCATGAGGTAATTTTTTTTTTCTAGTTTTGGAAGTTTCTCTTTCGGTAATTATGCATTACCAAGGTTTTAGTGGTTTATATTGGAACTGTGTGTTTAATGAACTATTAACGAGTTCTCTTACGTTCCATTCACTTACAAAAATTTATATTTTTTATCATTTTATGAATGATCCATTCATTGAAAACTCGAGGAAAGACAAAGTTTAATTTATCTAAACGAGACTTTGTATTTTTCTGTAAAATAAAAAAATGTAATGAGAGAAATATACATCTTCTGTATTCTTAATTGCTTGATTAATGTTATAATTTTACTTTCATCTGCAAAGAGGGACTAAACGACAGTTGAAGTTTTATGATGGCGAACTTAGCTAAAATGGTCTTATTGCAATGTTGTCAACGCTTCAAAAATATTGAAAAACGTTCCGAAAACATGAAAATAATTTATTTTGGAATTACTCAGTTATGAATTTTGCGAGCCAATGACTGACGCAGGAAAAATGGGATATGGGGGTGTGTAGCCGATTGTCGGCTAATCGTTGGCTGCTCAGAAAAGAACAAGTGTAAACATCCAAGACCACGAGATATATTATTACTTGATACTACTGACCTTTCGTAGACACAAATCGCGTGGACTTCACATTTGACCAGTTCTCTGGGCCTCTGAATGTTATCGATCACTACCGGCCTCGACGATTCTCCCCCAGCAGTTCGAGCCCTCACGAGAGCATCACCACTAAACTTCATTATTTCACTAATAAATTTTCTAAATACATTAAATATACTAACTACCGATTTTTTAAGCACTAAATCGACCGATTTCTCCGGCCAACGAGATCGTTGGGCCCTCAAATTCCGTTGATTGCTCACAATTCTTACGGTTTTCCTCCAGAGATCGGAGCCTTCACGAGACCTTTACCAGTAATTAACACTATTTCACTCAAGGATGCACTGACAACACTAAATACATTCATTACTCATTTTTTAAGCATTAAAACGACTGATTTCACCTGCCAACGAGGTCTTTGGGCCCTCAAATTTCGCTGATTACGTACAATTATTATTATTTTTTTCCTCCGCAGGTCCAAGCCCTCATGGGAATTTCACCACTAGATTTCACTATTTCACTCAAAAATACACTAAATAATAAAAAAAATATATAAAAAACTGGTTTTCTTTCTGTCCATAAAAACGGAAATTAAAGGTCGCCGGATAAGACTGTGACCTTGAGGCTCAAAAAATCCGCACATCAAATTAAGATGAAATGTGAAATTTTCCTCACTAATTCTCAAAATTTACAAGAAATTTTTACTGAGTAAATTACAAGGCCCAGATCGGATTCAACCCCGGGACCGCTGTTGAGCCGGTTCCAAGTGCCGGTAAAATTATAAATCGACCTGCCGCCTCTGGATCTCCGACAGGAAATCGCCCCGACTCGAGTGGCTGGATTTAGAAGGTAAACGCTTTTAGTTTTCGAGAAGGCTTAAAAAAATCAAAGTAATCTCCAACTGCTTACTTACTTAATTAAATAAAACGAAACATATCGAGCTGAGATTTGTACAAGCGGCCGCTTTTCAGAGAAAAACAATTGAGAGATGTCGACGCTAACGCCGCCCCTTCCATTTACCGAACTACTTCTGCTTACCCATATATGTCACTCATATATGCCCCTCCCGCCCCTCTGTAGAAGAAACATCTGTTGATTCAGTGAATCGGTCATTGAAAAATCTCAACCGAAGTTTGTAGAGAAAAACACGGAGAGAACATTTCCCGATGATATTGTCTTCACCACCAACAACGCAATTGCCCTAGACTTCTTGTAAATAATGAAAAGGGCAGGAGGACATAACCCCCGAGTGACAAGCGAGTGAAACGTAAACATTGAAGCAAACAAGCAAACAACTCACACCAAAATATTGAAATAAATAAGAGTCAAGTGAATATTTAATGCTTATTAGCGAACAACAAGTGAAGAGACGCTAATAAAACCACTAATTATTAAAAAATATCGATAATACTTAAAATTAAAAAAAAATTGAGTAATAAAGACTAGAGTATTTGCAGTGTAAAATTCTGCTCCACTTGACAAATATTCAACAATTACTGAAAAAATAATGGACGTCAGTACTTTATTTCGAGCATGTGTGAAGACAGTAAGCCTGCGGAAGGAGGCACTCTCGGAGGAGATTCCCCGGCCGCCAACTCGCAGACATACGCAAGAATCTGTATTTCGATCCAAAACAAAGGCCCTCGTAACGCAGATCTCAAAGCTTCAGCAATTTTTGCTGGAGAATCGGGAGGCTTACCTGAATCTGTCGAAGCACCTGACCCTGAGACCTTCGATGACCGATGCAGAGAGAGACGAGATTGACAATGGAGCTCAGGAGATAATGACAAAGTGCTCGGGACTGATAAAAGAGCTAGAACGAGAGACAGCGCAGGTTGACCTGAGCCATCAGAATCGTGAGCACAGAATGACAATGCTGGACCTCGTTAAGCATTATCTGGAGAACGTCTGCAAAATCTATTCGGAGCAGAGGGCGATCCGGTACAAAAAGATGATGGAATTGAAGAAGTTGTCCAAGTTGGAGCTGGAAACAACCTCCGAGGGTCTGTTGAACACCTCGAGGAGGGAAGTGGAGCCTGAGAGGCGGGATCTCCCAGTCTCGGCTGGATCGAGTCCTCTGAAGGTCCAGGAGATGAACGGGGACGTATCTCCGATGGTCTACGAGGAGGAGCTCTCGGCCGAGGACGTCCAGATGTTCGAGTCTGAGAATGAACAGCTCTACAACGAGTTGAACACCATCACCGAAGAGGTGAGGCTCATTGAGAGCAAAGTCGTCCACATCGCCGAACTCCAGGAGATCTTCACTGAGAAGGTCCTCCAGCAGGACAGAGATCTCGATAAACTCGTGACAACTGTTGTTGGATCCACTGAGAATGTCAAGGAAGCTAATGAGCAGATACGCCAGGCCATCCAGAGGAATGCCGGGCTCAGGGTGTGGATATTATTTTTCTTACTGGTCATGTCGTTCTCATTGTTGTTTTTGGATTGGTATAATCCCTGAGTGAGGTTTTTTTGTCGTCTTTTAATGGGTAAAATAAAAATTCATTTGTCTTTAATATTATTGTCTTTATCAATGATCTTTTTTTTATTCCTTCAGACTAAAACTTTTCAAATCACTTCTATCATTATTTTCTCCTGCACCAATTATATCTGAATGCAGTGCTGAATGTAGCGCTGATGTGAGCTCCAGGAAAAATTAATTGTCTTTACTATCGTCTTCAATGATCCAGGAAAAATAACTAAAATCAAACAATTGCCAAAATATGTCAATATATTTTTATCGCTTTTTCCTTCTTATCACCAGAAAAATTGTACAGTCGCTACGGCTTCGGTAAACAAAAGTTGATACAATTATTACATATACGTTTATGATTGACAACATTTGTATCAAGCTCCCATAAAGAGTCTTTTAGTTTAAATGTTTCAATTTGGTTCAATGGAATCCTTGAAATAGTCTTGTAGTTTTTTCACTGCTGATTGTTGCTGATCCACCACATCCTCCCCACTGCTTCCCTCTCACCCAGAGAAATTCGTCAATATCGCAAGGGGATAAAAAAAAAAACTAAGTGTTAAATAAAATGTCATCATGTATGTTTGCAAGTGTAGTTCCCGCAGTTCTTGAAGGGACAAAATTACTTCCAATTTCAATGTTAAATGCAATGTAAGCCTGTAGACGACGAGGGGACACGTCGTACATGGAGAAGAAGACAAACAATAAGGGAACAAAAAAAAACCCAATGCAATTATCAATTGTATCCGTGATAGACTAAATGAGTGTAAATTATAAGAACATTTGCTCTTGCAATGTCAATGTGAAATTCAGACGTCTCTATTTTTTGAGGTGATTTCGTTGGTAGAGGGGGTGAGCGTCGTATGGCATCATTTTTCCTTCGATCAGGGACTGAACGAGCCAGGTCGTCGTTACCAGGGGAATCTTCCAGTCTGCCGCTTTCTCCTTCATCCATGTCGGACATTTGTCATTTGCCAGGATTACTGTACCTTCCATGAATGTCTCGGCTGGAATTTGTAAATAGAAGACATAAATGAGTGATTTTGAAAAATCATTTACTCGTTAATAATCTCAGTAGTAAAAGAATGACAGACTTGTCATAGAATATTTCCCCGTCAAATTTTTTTTGTCTTATTTGGTTTATCTGGAGATGGACTAGTCTCGAAGGCTCGAGAGAAGAGTTATGCTGGGATTTAGATTTTAAATGAATTTCCTTTTCCTCCTTAATTATAAATTAGACTAATAGAGGACGTGTCAGGAATTGTTTTAGTCGAGGAGTCCAATTGATTAAGATTTGGTTTTAAATTTTAGATCATGATTTTGTGGTTTGAGAATTGTTTTCTTTCTTTTTAAACAACTAGGGTTTGCTGGAAGTTTGGTATTGAAGTGATGAAGATGGATAACTTACATTGATTCTCAATGACTCGAAATGCCCCACCAGCATTGACACTGACCCTCTGCCAGAATTCAATGGATCGCTCGTTGGATGGAATCTTTGGCATTACAATCACTGCATGACCCAGTGGCTTAGAATTGGGCCTCTGGTACATATCCACATATGCTTCCCTGTCAAAACTCCATCCAGCTGGTAAGGCTTCCTCTGATGTATTGACGAATTTGTTCTGGAAAGAAAATATAAATTGAGGATATTAACCTGAAGTTCGCCTCCTTATTAAGATTCTGTTGAACAATTGAGGGTTTTTTGGTTTTTTTTTTTTGCAAGAAACGACAAATTTACATTAATTTTTTAAAAGTGAGAGCTGCCTTGAAGTAGTAACATTCATGTACTAATTACAATTTTGGTCAGCGAATTAAAAGTTTTTATAAAATAAAATCCATCCTGAACTCACTTCCTGACAGCACCTGATGACCCATCGGTGATTGACCGAATGTATTCCCACGGACAAACAGAGCAAACTCTTCGCAGTGATATTAGGAACGTTAGTAACCAACTTGGTATTGTTGTACTCCTCCACTGGAATATCCTTGAACTCCTCGTAAACTTTGCCACCAAGTCCAGTGATTTGGGCAGTGAGTCTCTCCCTGACGAAGGGAATTCTGTTCCACTCGATCTCATTCTCAGTCTCAGTCTCAGAATTAGTGGACTCACTCTTCTCGACCTTGTATCTGTCGAGTGACTCGAGAGGAGCACAAGTGAGGATAAATGAGAGTCCCTTGAAGAGGCTGGAGCCCTCGGGAATGGGTCCCAAGGTGGCAACGATCTCTGGATCCTCTTTCTTCCTGTTCTTGCCCTTGCCCTTGACTCTGCTGGCAGGTCCCTTGCCCCCGAGGTCATTCAGTGTCTCCAACATCTCCATCTGCACACCCTCCACGTCAGTGTCCCCAGCTGAATAATTTGATTCACTTCCAGACTCCTCTTTCTTCTTAGAAACCCCGGATCCAGAAGCCTCGACGTCTGAACTCTTGTGGCTTCTCTTTGACCTCCCAGACTTGGGGGTCCCCAGGATGTTTGACCTACCTCTCCTGGAGCCTTCAACTATATTATCCAGCGTGACCTTGAAATAAATGTGAAAATAGCGTCTAAGTCTCACAATTTTTTTTCATATACTAAAAGTTGTTGATGGGAAATGTTGACATTTCACTTCGATTTCTTCCATTCGTAAGAGAAGACAAGGAAAATTACCGAATGAACGCACAAAAGAAAATGTATTACAATTTTTATCACTTTTTTAAAGTAAAATGTTAATATCCTCAAGTATTAAAAAAAATATTAAGAAATGATAATGAAAAATCATGTATTACTCGATTGATTGATGAATTCAAGAAAATCACTTCATGACAATTACCTTTCCCATGGATGGAGTACTGGGTGGACTCTTCATCTCATCGTCCACCATCTCCCTGAGGAACTGTGCCTGATCAGCAGTGAGAAAGATATCCTTAATATCCACCTTGATCTTCTCTCCCTCATCAGTCTCCACAGTATACAAAACCTCATCCTTCACCTTCTCCACAGCAACGATGATCCCACATGATCCATACTCCTCAGGGGTCATAGCATAAACAGACAATCCCTCGCCAAGAGTCTTCAGCATGGGAATGACAAACTCCTCGATCAACATCTTGTTCTTGCCATCCAAAAAATTCACCTTGAATTTGCCCTTGGACTTGCTGATTACTTTGCCAGGATAATAATTATTGTCCGACCACTTGGCAAAGCAGTCCTTCCCCACAAGAGCATCACTGGGATCGTACACCGGAGTCTGATTCCTGAGGATAGAGAGAGACCGTCCACTCTGTCTGGAGGGGGTTGAGACTTCCATGATAATGGAGTCATTACCCTCTATATCACTCTTTGATTCAATGGGGCATAGAGTACTTGGGGATACCTTGCCCAGGCCATTAGTCCTGGAGGACCTGGAGTTCTGGCGTGAACGCTTTGGAATTCGTCCCTTTTTGCTGCTCTTAGGAGTCGCCAGAACGGCAGCCTCTGGGGTTGAGGCTGTCAGTCTTCCCAGGGTATCCTCACTAGTTCCATTGTGAAGATCACAGGCCAGTACCTCAGCATTTACAAAATTGAGAATGCCAGAGGTCAAGAGGTTTACATTCTTCCACTCCTTCTTCAATTTCTCTAGGCTCTCGTCGATGTTGTCGAGTGGTCTCTTCGCGTGCTTGGGAATACCTCGGGGGAGGGAAAAGTGAGGAGGATCTTTCCCGACTTTTCCTGAACCACTTGAGGAGGAGCTTGACGTGCTCGCTGACGACATTAGCGATAGTCTCGAGGGGCCCAGATTGTACGGCTGGGGATTGCTCGTCACTGAGCCCGGTGATGTGGGATCTTTGTTGTCTGACACGTCTGCCAGGGTTGATACGTCACTGTTTCTCCTTCGAGACAAATGAAGCTCTGGCACGTGCTCGAAATCAATAGCTAAGAATTCTTTTCCAGATATTTCCTTCGTCGATTCGTTTACCTGAAGGAGACACTTCACCTTGACAACGACATTCAGCTCCTTCTCAACTGGAATGATCTTGGCCTTGAGTTTCTCCTCGTTCATGGATGAGTCGCCCTCGCTATCGCTGACTAGGTTGAGGAGTTCCGGGGGCTTGCTTGGGGTCTTTGGGGGCCCCGAGGACTCGTTCGTCGAGGAGGAGAGGCTCAGGGTGGCATCTGGATCTTGGACTTTTGTGTCAGTTCCATTGGTCAGGCCTGGCTCGCTGACGTCACTCTCCTTATCACTTGTCGCCGATTTATAACTGTCTGTCGCTGTTTTGCTCTCACAGGTCTTGTAGGTGTCACCGGGAACTATGCCCTCTTGGGAGGCGTCTAAGACGATTTTCTCCCCATCCTCGTCGATCTCCACGAGCTCCTTGGGGGGAGGGGGAGGCGCCAGGGCTTTGTCGAAGATTACTTCGATGCTCATTCTGGATTTTTTGGAGGGCTCGGGCTTCGGGGGGTCCTGGGGGGTGGGAATCAATGCGTCTAATGCTTCAGTGGTGGCGGGGGCTGGGGCTGTGGAAGGCTCTGGATGGGAAGACTCAACCTCCATTGGCATCTTTTCTGACTCCTCAGGGGCTTGTGGGGCCTCCAAGGACTCCTTCGGGAAGGCCTGCGCCGCATCGGCTGAAGGGGCTCCTAGAGCTGATGACGTATCAGCTGGTGAGGCCTCTTCATGCGACTCAGGGTCAGGCTCTGGAGATTCAAGAGAATGAGGTAATTAGGCAAATTTTAGGGCTAGAGGTATTTTTGTTTTTTTTTTTTGTGGAAGAGAACCACGAGTTTGACCATGCAAATGTCAATCCTGAATGTAAGGAAGATTGATGTTAACATTTGTTATTATTTAGGTTTTTTTTGTGAATTGAAAAATTCTCGCAGAGAGACTGTCACTGTAAGTGATCACTTTATCCCCAAGAAATTTACAATTTTCATGTTTCAATTTTTTTTAATCGTTGTTTATCGACTCACAGTATCATCGTTACACAATAATTTTGTATTTTTTTTGAAAAACACAAAATAAAATCAAAAAATGGAATCATACCAATGAAAATGCGAGCCAACAAACAATAATCCAATCCAGAAAAAGCATGGGAATGAACCTAGAACATTTTTACCCCCAAAAAACAAAAGAATCCCTCCTCCAACAGTCCCCAACAATTCAGTAGTGAAGTGATCAACCAGTTTAGATTTTTTTACCGCCAAACATCAGTTTTGCCCGTAAAAAAAATTCCAAGAATCAGGATTTTTCAGCTCCTCCGAAGATTTTCTTTTTTTATATTATTTTCCCGTTACAGAAAATTCTGCATCAGTTCTAAAAACATTCGACAATGAAAGAAGTTAAATGATGTCAAATTTTCCACTCCGAATCAAAAGAATGCAAACATACAAGGACTGAGGACAATCCTTAACCTGGTTTTGCACTTCGTCCCTGAATTCCCCTCCCTAAATACTCAAAAATCCACCAAACCTTGTTCGAGTTTCTTCCTAACGGAATCGAGAGCATCCTCCCTCGAGGAGGTCCTCTGAAACTTGATCCCCATCTCCACCTCCTCCTCGGCTTTCCTCTTCTGTCCACCAGCACTGGCCTGTCTTCTCCTGGGTGATACGTGCTCTTCAGTCGGTGTACACTGGACAATCTCATCGTCCTCATCCTGTCCCTCCCCGTCGAGCCCACGAGCTGTGCTCTCCGGTTCGATAACAGCCTTGCCCCCCTTATCAGAATCCCGCGCTTCAGCGTGACTTGCTCCATGAGTCTCGTGCTTACTGGCCTCATCATCCCCATCACCACGAGCTCCACCCACGTCCCCCACGATCTCCTCTCCCTGTGTCTCATCGTCAGCGACCAGATGAAAATCTTGGCTCTCATTGAGAGAATTGTCCTGGGTATTATCACGATGATCATCGGTCGTTGGACACTCGTCCTTCTCCTGCGTCTCCGGAATCACAACGTCCATCGATAATTCCGACATTATCTCGGGACCACGAGAATACGAACCTCAACAATATCAGACTTATTACTTCGATGACTTGTTACTGAATTCATCAACGGGGATTATTAATTCACCAAAATTACCGCTGATAACGAGAGGAGGGTTCTTTTTTTTGCAAAAGAACGCGCGAAGTTGGCTACGCGTTTCCTCGCTTACCCGGTGTTGCACGATGTTACATTGCATCGGCGCCCACGAATCAGGCGCGACTGACTTCAGGGGGAATGGAAAATGCCGAGCGGAGTGTGAAGGCAGCAGCACTTGGGCGGAATAGCCCGCCAAAACCCGGAGAGAATTTGAAGTCCTGAGGGAGGAGTGCGAGTTAATTTGTCGAGCAGAATGAATTTCGAATGGATGATGGGGAATTTTATGAACTCATCAATTTTTACCATTTGTCTTATTGTTAAAAAAAAAGATAGGGACGTCATTAAATTCTTACTTTTCGATAATTTCAGATGATAATTGACACATATAAAAATGGAGGAAAACTGGAAAAATGAAGATTTTCGTTGGGAAAAAGGAAAAATAATAATTGGGATATATCAAGTGACCTCTTTCTCGTCCTCGTCGGTCGATTCCCCGTTTCCTCTGAATTCTTCGAGCTCGTAATTTTAATTTATTTTACATTTTCCTCCAGCAAAATCGATCGTATAAAATCGGAAACCTTCCGATTCTGTGTTAATTACCAGTAAACGTTCCTAAAACTGAAAATTGTGTGGTCCTTTCCCAATCTTCTTATTAGCGAAAAAAAGTGAAAAAAAAATGGCGTCACAATTTTCGCCGAATGACTTCTGGTACTTGAAAAAATGGTGTGAGGTCTCCCCCTGAGGCAAGAGTTCCATTTGAACTCCACTGATGTCACCGTCCGCCCACCAACGATTGTGTCCGCGCGTGGATCAGCGGTGGATCACTCGTCTCCGGTGGGTGAGTACCGCTGAATCATCTCATTCTTCCCACACCTTTCACACGTTTGCCCCCCATGCCCAGTGGCTGCCACTTCGCCGACTGGTGGGGACAAGAGGGAAACAAGTGTGCCTCCCCCCTTTCTCTCTCACCCTCTCCTCGCTCCAGCTCTTCACCACGATCTCCGCTGTCACATGAAGCAAAACGTGCTGGTGAAACGATGCGGATGGGCCAAATACCGAGTCGTCGAGTTATCAACTGAATCAGCAATTTTCCGACGACCAGAATTTGGGAGATGAAAAACCCGAGAATGATCCGCATTCGTCAGTGAGTGAATTCACTTTGTGAGTGTGTAACTGGGGACGCTTTAAAGTCTCCTTTCAACACGCGTGGGATAACGCTGTCATCTGTATTGGTCAGTGGTAAAATGGCGGCGGCATTGACTGTCGAACAGGAGCAAGTAAGTACAACAGTCATTATTAGCTTCATTTACTCCATTCGAGTCGCTGATAGTTCTCGTAAAGGCAGGAGAATCCCGGAGTATTCGTTCAGTGCATGATTAAATCATTGAGGAAGACTCCAGGCTGATCTAAGGTTTCATCAACTTGTCCAGCATGGAACGACAACTTCCATAAACAATTATAAAAATAGTGGAGTGATAAAACGGAATGAGTCTACTCTGTATTTCAGACAATAACTTCTCCTGGAGTTGAGATAGCGAGAATTTTGTGAGGAACTTTTTTGTCGAGGAGAGTCTGAGCTGGAAATTTTGTTGCACAAAAATTCTGGTATCTCTGGGGGATTTCGAGATTATCAGCAAAATTTGTAGTGATGGAGTACACTTTGGTTCTGTTTTACCACTCGGCTGAAATGTTCATTGCTCTCTTATCACTCGTGACAGAGTGCATCCTGCATTCTTCTCATGAGAATCAATAATTGTACGTTGATATTTTGGGTTTGTCGTTGTTATTTTAAATCGTGTTATTCTTGTTGATTATTTATTATTTATTCTACGTCAGTTTGTACGTTTAATTGTCGTCCGGTGGCTCGTAGGGCTGGAGTAATCGGGTAATGGGAACGGAATTATAAATAGGAAAATTGATTTTTCTTCGTCGAGAGAATCTTTCGGGTAAACGAGTTTTACCTCGAATTTCTCGAGACCGCGGGTGGGGGGGCGGAAGTTATGGTTAGGCGAGGAGGTGGAGTGAGGAAGGGGCTTCGTGCCACCGGAAGCAGTGCCAGTGCTCCAAACATTAGTATTTAAAAAGATCAAAAAAACATCTTAAATAGACACTAGCATGCGGGGGGAGGCACGAGAGCTGAGGGTCTTACCGGAAGAGAACATCATCAATCTTGTGTATGTGGGAATTACTTTCCCCCTTGAGTTCTTGGGAATCTGCGGTATTTGTGTGTCGTCAGAAATTTTTAGTGGTAAACGTCATCGAATCGGGAATTTGGAGGATTCTGGGGAGTTCCAGGTATACTTTTAGAAAATTACTCGCAGAATTGAAGGAAAAGAAACTTGAAATTTTGGACAAATCATTTTTAACGTGAAATTTCGGTGAATTTCGCTGCTAAAACGTCGACTGAATTCTGAGGTATCAACAGGTACTCAGGTTTTACGGGGAGGACAACTTTCAGGGTCCCACGATAACGAGAATACTAGAATATTAAATAATTGTGGGAACAATTTTCTTGGATTTTCTGCTCTCGGATAATCCATTGGGGTTTTAACGATTAGAATAATTGAATTATCCAGAATTTTTCGTTGATTGAATGGGCATTTACAACACTTCAATTTAAAACAGTTGTTCCGTATTTTTCAAGAAATTTCTAACTCTTAAAAAATCATGTTTACAATCGTATTTTTAGTTTTTGTTTCGGGACATCAATTGATCTTCCGAAATGACGTAGAGACTAACAATTACCGAATCCTATCTAAACAGTAAAAACTATGAGAATTCTACAATATTCAATAATTAAGGGAACAATTTTCTTGGATTTTTTGGTTTCTGTAAATCAATTGGAATTTTAATGATAGAAATAAGCCAATTTTCCAGAATTTTACAATATTCAATAATTGAGAATTCTACAATATTCAATAATTAAGGGAACAATTTTCTTGGATTTTTTGGTTTCTGTAAATCAATTGGAATTTTAATGATAGAAATAATTCAATTTTCCAGAATTTTCTCGTTGATCGTTGTTGCCTAATTTTCAAGAAATTTCTATTTATTTTTAGTATTTTTAGTTTTTGTTTCGGGACATCAATTGATCTTCCCAAATGACCTAGAGACTAGCAATTAACTAAGTTGTAAAGAATGAATCCTATCAATTCAGTAAAAATAAAAAGGAGAATATTCTATTTTCATTCATCACTGGACCTTCTCTACAATTTTGTCCTCATAAGATAACAAATTCTCGAAAAAATCCGAAAACTCGGTTAAAAAAACCGCACACGCCTCTTCCACAGGAACCAACTGTTTTAAATGGACTCAAGCCCCTCTTCTCCCCTGACCAATTATCCCCTGATTATTGACCCCCAAATCCATCAGAATAATCGCGAAAGATGAAGGAGTCATTCGACTCAGCTGTTCCCCCAACGGAAATGTAAAGGGGAAATTGACGAAATAATTCGACGAATCCCCCGCAGTTCACGAGATAATGACGTAATCCAGTGTTTTCTTGTGAATCCTCTCAATCAAGGCGACCAAGGAGTTTATAGAGGCCGTAAACAAATGTCGAGCTGGTAGACGAGCGAGCCCAGTTTCCTGGAGTACAGCTGTCAAGTTTTTAGCTGCTAGAAAATTTGAGGTATCGAGGGCATTAGCACTTTATGAGCAACACGAAGCTACCAGACGTCGCGAGGGACTGGCGACACTTCAGCCTATCCAGGAGCCACTTCTCAGTGAATTGAAGACTGGAAAATTCACCGTTCTGGTAAGATTAATCGCGCCAAATAGTGAAACTAAATAAAACAAGCAAATCTATTTTCACTGTTAGACAATTTTCAGCAGATATCTCGAAATCTGAGGCAGATACGAAAATTTGTGCCATGACCTTTTTTATAGAGCGACTTGAGAGCTCCAACAAATGTTATAACGAAAATCACTCTATCTCCCTTAAATCTGGAGATATTCCTCGAGGAGTGAGCTAAATTTGGTTTATCCCTTTGGTACAAAAACGTAAGGTTGAAGTTTGTCTTCAATCGTCGATATCTTGGGAATAGACGATAAGCTTTGAATGAATCAAGACTCAAATTGATGATTGAAAAAAATCCTAAGAATTGAAATAAGAATTGAGGAAATTGACTCTGCCGTTTTCGAGATATTTACAACTGAAGACGAGCTTTTTTTACTAAGTCAATACTTGAATGAGGAATGGATGAAAATTCTTGTTAAATATCTCAGAATTTGAAGGAGATAGCGACATTTCGATTCTAAACTTTTTGTAGCTGTCATTCTTCTCCTCAAAAAAGTTTCATGTGAAATTTTTTGTATCTCCTTCACTTTCGAAGATAGTCACAAAATTCAGTTAGTGCCTTAAAATTGTTACGTCCCCTTTGACTTCTGATAGAAGAATAAAAAGCTTTGTCATCCCTTGTCGCTTCCAAATACGATGACACTGACAGTTTGCACTTGTTGGTGCATTCAAACTAAAATAGCGAGTTATGTCAGAGAATTTGTATGAGTGACTGGTGCGTAAGAATAGTTGAAAAAGAACGTCAATTGCGTGTTTCAGTCGTCGAGAGACGGTACAGGTGCGGCAATTGCTATTTTTACCGCCCACTTGCATCTGCCACAGTACACAACGCATCAAACGACTCTACAGGTCAGTATTTTCGTGTCCCCGACCTTCCAATGTGGGGTCAATCACCCTCAGCTCCAACCCTAGCTGCCCAAATAGTCGGCTCACGAATTCCATTTTCACTGGGTCTTCTTGTATTTTCTATTCTTGCTCATGTCACTCGTCTCTTTAATGACTTTCGTATTTTCAATTGAATCCGATATTATTTTTATTGGGGAAATGTCGAGCAAATAATTTACTGGGAAAAATTCGAATCTTTTGACTTTTCTCCACAGAATATCAAAGAAATTCTGTAAAATGAGAATAAGTTTTTGTTTTTGGGAGATTAAAAATTGTGTTTATAGATAACAAATAATTTATTTATATTCGCAGTCTCTAGAGAAACTCCAAATAACTCATATATTTATCATTATTATTCCTCTAAGAATTCGAGACAATTAAAAATATTAGAATTTTCATGGATCAATTGAACTGAACTTCGCCATTTCCATCGATTTTTAATTAACACTCTGCCCCACTCTTTGAATGACGGAAGCCCCTGGAATTCCATTGAAAATTTAACTCGATAATAGTTTTGGAAAATATCTCAGTGAAGAATTTTCAACAGTCCACAATATTCAAATGACAATCAAGCTTGTATAGTCGCCATTGTCACCCATATAAGCTCAGCGCATGAGCAAAAATGTCCGGGGCTGTCTTTCTCCCCTTTCACGTCATCTCAAGCTTTCCAACGAAAATTTCGTGTCATTACAAATTGAAAGAGGCAAATGAGAGAGGCCAATGACTCTTGAATGCTTTCAGGGTGTCGTCTACCAGCTGGATGCAGCACTGGAGAGCGCCGAGACCCAGCGCCATGGACTAGTCTTTATCTATGACATGTCTGACAGCAAATATCAGAATTTTGATTACGATCTGTCGCAGAAAATTCTCACCCTGCTGAAGGTAATCAGTCTCTCTCTGCTAAAAAAAAAATATTCATCCTACGATGCGACTAATATAGACGTAAGACCTGAATATAAAGTAGGAATAAATGAAATTCATAACGAAGTCTTTGTTTCTTTGGATTATTTCCTCTATTTTCCTTTATTATTCTCCATTCTCATTTGCTCAGAACTTTGGATAAAATAGCATGTGTCCAGTTTACTCTAATTTAATATGAATTTTATTAATCTGATGTGACGAACTTAAATTATTTCTTTTTCTTTTTCAACTCCATTGAAAACAAAACTGACGCTTTTGGAATTTATCAGGTTTTGAAAAATACCTCGAAATCTAAGGGAGATATGAAAATTTTTGTAAGTAACTTTTTTGCAGCTCTTCTTTTTCTCTTCAAAATGTTATTCACACATTTTTTTTTATCTTCCGTACATTCTGAGATATTTGTCACAAAATAAATGTGAAATCTATTTAGCTCAACTCTTCCCACCACTATAACGACCGTCAGACTCATCGCGTTTGACCCCAAAAAGAGTCATAAAGACAATTCTCCATCCCCCTCAGACCCATCAAGAATCCACTCTCAAATTCCCCTCACGACTTTACTCTTGAATTAATTCCGTCTCATCCCCCTCATTAGTTTTCCACAACCTCAATCCATTTACCCACTTTCATTATCGACAACTCATAGAAATATTCAGTTTCCACAAAAATTCACTACTCATTAATTATCAAGCATTGGAAAAAGTCCATGAACAATCAGTTTTAGAACTTTGGAAGCCTGAAAAAAAAACAAGTGGGTAATTGCACGTATAAATTGTTAAAAAGTTGGAGTATTTTTATTTTCACTTCATATTTAATTTTTTCTATTCCTTCATCCATTTCCACAATTAATTAATATCTATAAATTTTCCAGATGTATTGCATTTTTTATTTATTTCTCTGGTTTCATTGATAAATTGATAAATTGACGTCACTTCATATCTCATATCTTGTAACTTTTATGTGTTTTCTATTGTAGAGATTTCAATCTTTATTTAAGAGGAGGTTTGCAAAGGTCACGTGACCAAAATTTCGCCGACTAATTACAGCCAAAATAATTTTTTAATCTTAATGCAACCCAATTATCGTCCTGTGTAATTAGTCGGCGAAATTTCGGTCACGTGACCTTTAGAAGCCTGGCCTTAATCATCTTAAGCGCCAATGGAATTTACCATTGAATTCAGCAGACATATTGCAACATTTTTCACGATAAAATGATTACTTTGCAAACTACAAATTCTCACATAATTTATATTTTCAGTATTAACAGTGTAAGAATTTTAATTTTGTTACATAATCGTCTGAGGATAAACACCTTGAAATCTAGTGTTCTATTCAGATGATGAGTTCCACGAATTGTTTGGCAAACAAGGAATTCTGGAAAATTCTGGGGATTTTCACTTTTTATTATATAAACAAGTGGGAAGAACATTACCCAATCTTCAATTGCTCGAATATTTATTATGATTGAAGAATATAGACCCCAAAAAAAAGGAAACATCTCAAAAAACCAAGTTCCTAGAATATTTCAGGAGAAGCATCCGTTGTTTCTTCCAAAATTCCGCAACCATCCAAGCAAAAGAAAAAAAATCCATACGAAACGCATGAAGACATCGATAGAATCTATTGCACTGGGGTTGCGTGTGGCGTTCACGATAATCCCTCTGCTTCTCATCTCTGGCGACCCGAAGGGTTTCCCACTGGTGGGGATGACAGCCCTCACACGAGGCGGGGTTGCACAACCCCTGGCGCAATAGGCGAGCGAGAAGAGAAAAAAATAAAATGAGGGGAAACTTTGAGAGCGTCGCCGCGCATGTCCGCACTCGTGAACGTCACACGACGCTTATTCTGCCAGTAGTTGGATGAATTTCCTTGCACCGCGACCATAACTAGATCAATTCGACAAAATTATCCCCGAGGATCGTCCGTACGAGTGTTGAAATCCAATCGTTCGCGTCAATTTTCTGGACTCCGGTGGATTAAAATGTACTAAAATTCGGTGATTTTTTAAATAAATCACTTGAGGGTCATTCTGGGGGTTGCATGGGGGCGCGGGACACCCCTGACTCCAGCTGTTTTGCTGCCTCTCGTGACGGGAATCGATTAACATTGAGCAGAGTAACTAAAATGACATATTTTCACTGAAAAAAAAAACTTCTGAAGACTTTTTTTTCTTGAAGATGTGGTCGGTGTGTGGAACGGGGGTTGGCGGGGTCGGGGGTGCAATTCGCAGTGCGAAAAGAGGGCATTCGAGTGGACCTGTCACTCGAGTGGGGCTCGCGCTACTTCCGCCCTCTGAAAGAGAGCGGTTGCAATTTGTCTTTATTTTGACTTTAAGGAGCTAGTCCCTAATTCTGTGGAATCACTCCTCATTTCTACGGACAAGTATCTAAAATTAAATAAATTAAATAATTGACTGACTTGACGATCGATCCTTAATAATTGAGGCTTAAGTGAAGACTGACAGATGGTTTAGACTTGAGATGTCAATTAAAAAATAGTTTAAGACTGAGAATCTCAATTGGAGCGTATCAAAAGTCTCAATTTACAATTTTGAATATCTTTGAATATCATTCTCAACAGTAAAAAATATCAAATAATGTTAGAGTAAATGTGATTAATTTTAATGCTAGAATCTAAAAGAATGTTAGAGTTAAGTTGACCCATTCTACCACTAGGCTACAACTGAAATAGCTGCAGAGACGACGTTTTATAAATTTTTCAATGCAATTTTGAGAGACATCGGTCGGTTGGATGACATCCAAGATTAAGGTGGAAGGCAAATTAATAATAGAACCTCGTTACCCAATAAAAACTGCGTTTATTTTCACGTGAAAGTCAGATTGAAACTAGTTTTCACCTTTTCAATTTGTTTGCAGGGTGGCTATCCGGCAAAACTGAAGAAAGTTCTCATTGTGACTGCCCCACTGTGGTTCAAAGCTCCATTCAAGATACTGAGACTCTTTGTCAGGGAGAAATTGAGGGATCGTGTTTTTACGGTGTCAATACCACAGCTGACACTGCATATACCGCGTGAATCGTTGCCCAAACGATTAGGTGGAACTTTGGAGATACAGCATGAAGCCTGGCTGTTACACTGTCTCAAGTCCATGACGAATCGCGGTGGTGGTGAATTGTGCGAGGTAAACCTTCACTTGTGCATTAATTTCGGTAAAAATCATATTTACTAGGGCAATACCTCAATATCCATTTTAGGGGGTCAATAGACGAATAGACGAAATTTATTATTCGCCAATTAACAATTCATTGACTACAACTTGCTACTTTAGTTTATCCGGTTTTCGGTTGTGGAGAAGCTATTCTACCTCATTATCATTAATTTTTATTTTAAACAAATTTCCTTTTACATAATTTAATAATTCCAGTAGAAAATTTCTCGACAGAAAAAAATATTAACATCGTATTTCTTGCAATCGCGTGATGTTGTTGTCTAACTCCGTAAATTACAAGTGTTTTATATCTAAAGAAGTTCGGAGAGACAGAGAGAATAATTGATGAAGAATCTTCAAATTTTCTTGTCTAGAATACAGAATCTTTATTTCCTCGTGGGACAAACACGCCACGCTCATAATTCAGAAAAAATTAATAAAGAAAAAAAAATGAAAAAATAATGCCAATAAATGGTAACTAAGCAAAAAAAGTTTTTTTTCTGTTAGTCGTTTAGTGAATTAACAGTTGAGCAAAATCAAAATAATTTTAGTAGACCATTTCTCGACATTTTCATGTTTAATAATTCTCTTTAATATTTAAAATCTAGTAATTCATGTCGATTGGGCACGCTATTTGCTCGTGCGACGTCAAAAAGTTGAAAATAACGAACGCGTGGGGAGTGATAGCAATAAACTAAATAAATAAATAACTCGCAGGTTGCCCCGCGCGTGGGCAGTCCTCTCTCTCCGACATCGAAATCACCGAATCACCAGAACGCCAACGACACGCCGACGACCCCGACGAGTCCCGTCTCCGAGAAGTTGAAGATAAAAAATGGTGGTGTCACAATTGGTGACATTGAGATAACAAATGGCGACTGGATTGCAAGTGATGAGGCGCCCTCGCCGGTCCAGCCCCCGTCCTCGGCGAGTTCGGGGTTCAGCGACGATGACAGCCTCCACGGCGATCCTGGTCTGCAAGCTGTTAGCATGGAGCAACTCATCAAGACCATTCACTCCCGGCGTCGAGAGGGTCTCGTGGCCGAGTACACGGAGATCCGTCAGCGACCACCAGACGGTTCCTTCAATAACGCCAAACTCCGGCCCAATCAGCCCAAGAACCGCTACACAGATGTCCTCTGCTACGACCACTCGAGGGTCTGCTTGTCACAGGTGGACGGGGATCCAACCACAGACTACATAAACGCTAATTTTGTTGATGGTTACAAGCAGAAAAACGCTTTCATAAGCACCCAGGGACCCTTGCCCAAGACCTGCGGCGACTTCTGGCGGATGGTGTGGGAGCAGCAGACCCTAGTGGTCGTCATGACCACTCGAGTTGTGGAGAGGGGAAGGACCAAGTGCGCTCAGTACTGGGGGCCTGAGCCCGGCGATGAGGTATGGAATCATTTAATTTCGAGATTTTTTCAAGTTTTGGAAAAAAAATAGTTGTCCCCAGCAAAATACATTTGAAAATATTGAACAATGGGGAAAGAATACCAAAAGTGATGTCTCTCATTTGCATAAGGAATATAAGTTTTCGGAACTACTGGATCGATTCTCGTGACGAGATCTCCATTTCAACGTATTCTCTGTATGTTTGACCCAAAAAAATTGTTTTGATTATTTTTTCCGTTCAGATTCCAGCCGATAGGATTGCACCAATCGACTTAGCTACGCGGTATTCAACTGATTATTTTTTCTCTGAGAATTTCAAGCAATAGAATCGTTGCCTTCGAGTTTTTTTGTAGAACTTACACTATTTTACAGCGATAATTTTTTTCATAATGTTTTATTCTGCTCCGTTACCCGGAGCAACGATGAATTTCCTGCGAGCGGTTTTCTTGATTGCAATTCTGAGAGAAAAGAAAAATCCCCCGAATACGAGGCGAGCCTAAAAATTATTTATAATTATTTATTATACCCTCAAGGTGCATACCCACGAACGAACCTATTGGGAAATAGCCGATAATTTTGAAGCTCTCGAGATATTATAAGTGGTAATTAAAAAATTAAATTCAGGCCCGGGTGTACCGCTACCCGAGCGTTACCTGAATTGTTTTTGTTTTTAATTTTTTATCTACAAACTCGCCCGTTTGAAAAGTAGATTGAGAACATGATTACCGGTATTTTCACCGAAGGACAATTATTATTTTACAATTGTCCTGTGTTGAATGAATTAATTTCATTTTCTTCACCAACATCGTTGAAAAAATTCGTAAATTAGATCATTTATCGTTACTTCTCATTCTTTGTGATGACTATCATTGTGAATAGACCTTGGATCAAAAAAATGCCTGTCAGCAGCACTTCAAGTGCCCTCCCTCCCCCCCCCAAAGACAATTATCACTTCTC
Source organism: Psyttalia lounsburyi (assembly GCA_030522865.1). NCBI lineage: Eukaryota > Metazoa > Arthropoda > Insecta > Hymenoptera > Braconidae > Psyttalia > Psyttalia lounsburyi. Next base: position 25,268 of record JAPYZN010000930.1, read on the forward strand.
GAGGGATTCTTGCTATTTAATTCGGAATTAATCTGCCAATTATGCGGAAAGGAAATAAAGGCTAAAAAATCTTTAAAATATTTTGAAAAAATTCAGAGAACGACTTTGCCAAAATAATGCCATCAATCAACCGCACAGGAAGATATTTTCTTTTATCGCCCACTTCCCGCTGCTCCAATAGAGATAATGCAACCGGTCCATAAATGAAATTAAATTCGTTGTCCACAATTGTTTTTTTTTAAATAGGACTTATTTTTATTCGAGTGTAATGAAAAGTCCTCAATTGAACCCACGAAAATTCCCCAATTGTCCCCAGGTATCAGCCGGTGGATTCACAGTGACAACCCTCGAAGTGGACACAAACCCCGATTACACGATATCCATGCTCCTCCTCACCAACAACAAGACTGAAGAGTCCAGAGAAGTCTGTCACATGCTGTACACAGCGTGGCCAGACTACGGAGTCCCCCAGTCGGCCAGAGCTCTCCTCCAGTTTCTCACTCTCGTCAGACAACAGCAGAACAAATTGCTGGCCAGTAGAGGTGACACTTGGGCTGGACATCCCAGGGGCCCACCAATAGTCGTCCACTGCAGCGCTGGCATAGGTAGGACAGGCACATTTTGCACCCTCGACATCTGCATCTCGAGGCTCGAGGACACTGGAACTGTCGATATCAGGGGTACCGTTGAAAGAATACGCGCACAACGTGCCTACAGTATTCAAATGCCAGATCAGTATGTTTTCTGTCATCGGGCACTGGCGGAGTATGCCTTGTCCAGGGGAATGATCAGTCAACAGCATCTTGCCATGCTACCGCTGACAATCGAAGAGGATTCTGATTAGGATTTTTACCAAATTAGGGGTAGGTTCTCTAGAGTTTTTCATCATCAGTCATTTAGTTATTGGCGATCAATGGGGTCTTGAGGGGACAGATGGTGTAGGTGAATTTCATTTTGGAGGTGAAAATCACCTGCGGAAAAGTTGAATTGAAAATTCTAGTACTCTTAGTACTTTTCGGGAAATTTCATTGTTATTTTGTCCAAATTTTTGTGGAGAATTCCTATTATTTTTTGCGATAATTCTATTAAAACGAAAATAATGAGATTTTAATTTATTAATATCACTCGGGAATTTTTTTTATTTTCGATTTTTGTGGGATTTAAAAATGGAAAAATGTTACAGAATTGGAGAAAAATCATCAAATAGTCTCTAAAGTGATTATAAACTCAGTACAAGATCATATGGAAAATTTTTCCATTCATCAGCTTCGAGCAGCTCGAATTCAGCTTAATTCCACTGATCTAATGTAACAAAAGATTCTACTCCTCCATCTGTCCCATCGCTTTACCCCACCATCCACTACTATTAAATTTTTTCACTCTTAGTAATTTTGTAACAGAAAAAAAAATATTAACGTCGTACTTTTTGCAATCGATGAGTTGTCGTCTAACTCCGTAAATTACAAGTGTTTTATACCTGAAGAAAGGTCGGAGAGACCGAGAGAACGATTGATCGAGAATCTTCAAATTTTCTAGTCTAGAAACCAGAAATTTTATTTCCTCGCGAGGAAAATACACCAGACTGGGGCAAAATGGGCGCTTTAAACGGTTTTTAATACGCATAATTCAGAGAAAAAAAAATTGAAGAGGTAATACCAAAAAAATATTTTTTTTTGCGTCAATCGTTCAGTGAATTAACAGTTAAAAAAAAAAACAAAAGTGCCCATTTTGCTCCAGCCTCCTCCATAGAACGATCGTATTCTTCGGGAAAATGACCTCTCAAGAGTCGAGAGTAATTATCAATGAGAAGAAAATCCTGTAATAAAGAACGAGAAAGTTATTCAATTCTGTTAGAAAAAAAATAATTGAAATTATCCTGCCATTAAACTTGATTCGTCAATCCTTGAATCACGTAATCAGACTGAAAAATTTTACCAAATCAGGAGTGAATCTTCCTTCTGCAAGCGTAACGGTGTTCCCATTATAAAATATTGAAGACGCTTCCAATCGGTTAAAGAAACTTCATGTTCCTTCGCAGCAATAATTCAATTCAATAAAAAAAAAACATCCATAAAATCTTCGAAAATCCAACTTTTTTGAGGCTTTATTTTCAAAGCGCTATGATGCTTCTCAAGCCCACCGTAGAATTCGTGAGACCGATGTAAGATAATAGAAACAAACTCTACCTAGTTTTTGCATCTCTGTATAAAAAAATTACCGAAAATCGAAAAAAAAAAATATATATATATATATATGTCTACTTGAGAGTGAAAGTGAAAATGTCGAATTCTTTGTTGAGCTTGGAAAAAAACCTGAGGACTTGGTAGTGTCTGGGGGGGAAGATTTTTTCCGCCATCTGTGATTCCAATACATCAGCTAACCTGAAGCAATGAATCTAAACATTAATTAGAAGAGAAGAGGGGATATTTTTCAACAAAAAAAAAACAAAAATGGGAGTTTAAATATTTTTTTGCATCGTTGGCCGAATTATTTACGTTCTTCCGGCGTGTGAAGGAGTGAATAGCAGATGAAAAGAATGAACTGAAGTGGAATACAATGATGTGAATGGGAAAATTTAATAGGTGTTGATTCTTCGAAGGTTCCAGATGCAATAGGAAATCTTGGTAGAACAAAAATGCAAATTTATAGACTTTTTCGTACGAAAAAAAATATTTTGGGTAAATATTTAGATTAGTCGCTCCAGTTCAGCTGTCGGAACCGATTCCTTCCATGTCTTTCCTCGCGTCTCAAAATCTGCAACTCGTGGACCCACCGCTCTCTGCGTTACCCGGGACCAACCACGTGGGGGTGGCGGTGCTCTGGTCCCAAAACAACACATGAAACCTCACTCAACACTTTTTGAAAAACAATATTAAATTTTAATAAAACTTCAATAGATATCAATGATATTCATACAATTATTCGTAAAATTTTGAATCACATTATTTTCCAGGGTGAAATGTTTATTTTTCGAAAAACAAATTCTTATCCCCTCAATAATTAACTTATACAGAGCCTCACATTTTTTCTTTTCCAAAATAATAATTTCACCCTAGAAAATAATAAAATTTAAATTTTTACTCTGGTGGTAAATTACATCGCCACTTAGGCGATGTAATGAAATCCTATTACTGTCAAAAACCCCACGACGCAGTCAAACGCTCGTAAGCAAGGACTGCGAGCCGTTCATGGAATAATATCGCCATATATAACCAATAAAAATTATCATTTGAAATCATTTGCGACACTTGAAAATTTTGCACAGTGTATGTGCTTTACGAACACTCTATGTGTCAGACATGTCAGATTTCAAGCAAGTCGGCGGTGGATCGGCTATTCTAAATATTTACCATATTTTGTATTTGTTATGACTTCATAAACTCGATGTAAACATTTTGAAGGATTTCCAGCAAAATGTAATGACAGATTCGATTTTTTTTTATAAAAAAAAAACAGATTGAATTGACGATTTTCGCACACAAAAAGTCAAGTGAGGGCGGAATAATCTACGAGATTAATTTAATTGGCGATAATACGAACAGGAAAACTATATTGTTTGTAAAATGTCAATACAGACAATGAAAATCATTTGTTTTTTTTCGTACGAACAGAAATTGGAGACGTCTACGATCCCACGTGTTGAGTATTTACATCTGTTGTGACTTCATAAGCTAGACTAGATGTGAAATATTTTAATTAAATTTTCAAAATTTTCCGAATTATTTTTCATTCAAAAATGTCGAATAAAAATTTTTCTTGCATAGAAAATCCACTGAGATAGAATTAATTCATGAAAATTGAGGGAAATGTACAGACTGTATGACGAATTTAAGTCGCGAGGAGATTTTACTGCATTCTCCGCGAATATAAATCTTTCGTTCAACGAACGAAAGTCCCAAGGGCATCCTCTATTTATTAATCAATCAATTGAAAAAAAAGAGTGGAACGTTTTACGGAATATCGAAGTGCAATTGGATAGAGAATTTTCAATGGAAAATTTGCTAACGAATTTCACATCGAACTATACGAGACTGAAAATTCAATAGAGAGGCTAGTGCTTTTACTGAGAAATTTCATTTGATATATTCTGTTGGAGCAGAAATACTCGACAGAACCAAATTTATGAACTTCAATTGATCTTTTTAGGCACTAGATTTTTTTATTGAATTAATCGATTGATACGTGATAGAACCACTCTACATAATCTTTACGTAATCCATCGATTTATTTATTGTGAATTTGTCTAAGTTAGAATCGAATCGCTTGAACAATTTCTTCAACTTTTTCACAAAAATCCGTGATCAGTATTCAATACATTTTTTAAACTAATCCTAATATTTCGATAATAATGTTTGAAAAAATTTAACAAAAGATCCTAGACAATTTTTTTTCTCATCATTTACCGTTTTTGTTTTCGTGCATTTTTCAGGGAAAAATTCGTGCAAAATATCTCATTCATTTGAAATATTTGAATCGATAAATTTAGATTTTTTCCAAGATTTTCTCTGTTAATGTTTTTTTCAATAACTTTGAAAATAGATTTTCAAGTTCGTTTTCCTTAAATTCAAAAATAGAAACCTCAACGGAATAGATTTAATAAAAGAATAAAAAACTGTAGAATAGTTTTTATGAATAAAAAAAATACAAAAATGAAATGTTGAAGAGTATTTTTTTGAATGGTCTAGAATTTTTTCTTGAATTTTTTCACACATGCAATTCTTTCAATGAATGTGAAATTAATATGGGCGATAACTCGGATAATTCCATTTCACAACTCATTATTTTATTACTGTATGTTTGTCATTGAATTGTCTTACAATATAAATTATACAGTGTAAGTACTATTGTCGCTGTGTTTCTTTGTTCAAATTGAGAAGAGAATGGAGAATGAAAAATCCTGCAGATAATGGAGTTACGAGTCCATCGGAGAAACAATGAATAAAGTGAAATTCTTTCTCACTCCTGTTAGAATAAATTTAAAGATCAAAAGAAGAAAAAAAGAGGGAGTCATGTGAAATTGTGAATTTTCAGAGGTTCTTTTTACATTTCAATTAAGAAAACCACAAATTTAAATGCATAAAAGATTAATATGAGAACATGGACAAATTGTAGCTGTTCAGATGATGTGTGAAAAATGTTTGTGAAGAGTGAAATAATGGATAAAAATTGTATATACCATGACCTCGAATAGCTAATGGCACATATTGTATCTCTAATAATTATTTAATATATTGCAGATATAAATGGATAAAGTGTGTATTTTCTTTTTCATTTATATTCCGGCTCTTTCTGCCCTCATTTTCGGCTAATCGGCCCTATTCAACCCTATGCATGTGGCTGTGAATCCAAAAACTGTACCGTGATCACCTTCTGCAGACAGGAAAGCACAGAGAAAACCATATCGGTACAGGCGGTTACTCTATTGGTAACCTCCCCCGCTCGCCGGTGCCATTCGCAACAGATTATCTCTGTCCGGAAAATTTGGTTCCAGCGGGAATCGAACTCACAACCTTTAGGACACTAGGCTCACGCCTAGCCACTGAGCTATCAATGTCTCCGTTGTTTATTTTTGTCTGATGTCTGAGTAAATCTCCGAAGTTTTTCCTTATACTCTAGAGCTTATAAATTTTACAATCTCCTAATTTAGTGAACTACTCCAACTAGTCTACTTTGTCAGCCGTTCTAATTAGCATTAAGCGACCTTGAAGCGGTGAAATTCTTCAACAATTGCAAGCAGTCGGATTTAGAGCACTAGCTCCCCGAGTTATCGAGAAATTCCCTAAAAGCTAAAGTCACCTTTGAATTTTTCAATTGTCTGTGTTGACCTCGCTCAACAGGACCAGCGGTCTTGCCATCGCCTGTAAATGACCCGAAATTGATCTCTACCCTATCGACACTTCTCGTCCGACAGCAAAGGTGCGACCAGATCTTATGATCCCAACAATTTTTCTAATTGTATAGAATGGTATAGTCGTCGCACCTGAATTTTGACAAGTCGATGGACATCCGAGGAAAATTCAAATAGAATTAGAAGTTAGAGAGAATAAAATATGTGCAGTCGTGGAGGTATGAACGGAGCCCCCCCCGCCCCCTCTACTATACGTAAGACCGTGTCGTCGAGTGAGCGTCCCCTGCAGAGAGAGAGAGAGAGGGGGCCCCCCTCCCGGAGGCTCTCTCCTTCGCCACAAGGCTGGATTCGTCGAGCCTACTCCCCACCCACGCCCCCAGACAAGGACAAAAGCCCCTCGATACCTCTTCTCTCACTCCCTCCAAGCCCCCCAAACCGCTCCTCGCCCTCCTTCAGATCGCCTCGCCTCACTCTCCGAATGGCGATGAAAAGCCATCGGTGACAAAATAAAAAATGGACGAAAATGGCATGTGAGGTATTGTTGAATTCCGGTGAAATGTTTGGTTATCGCAGCCGCCTAGGATGGGAGGATGCATAGGTATAACCCGGGCAAGGACAGCCTCCGTAGACGACACATCGGCCAATTCAACGAGAACTCATTCAGGTGATTAGACAAATTATAATCGTTACAATGCAATAATCTACCTTCGACCCCTATCGTAAACACTTCTGGAGAATAGCTTGCTAACCTTGGAACGAGTGATAGCACTTGAGAAATTACATCCAATCGCTAGTCATCTCGTGTTTATGTTTTTTACTTTGGAGCTGCTGACGTCCTGGCCCTTTGGCATAAATAAAGGTCAGGGATGCGTGTCATTACAATTCTCGGTCTATTTTTGGTCAGTCACTCATCATCGGGCTCATCGCGGCTAAAATATGTATCGATAATTATTCCAATGGTTTGCAGAGACGTCATTTTTTTAGTGATTTTCTTTGATTAGATAACGATGTGCGGATGGGGCTTGGGCTCGTTGGAGAGTCTGGATTGTTCGTAGGTCAGGGATTATTTGATTTATTTGACTGATTCTTCTCGAGGTGTATGGGCGAACGAAGAATTTTTGTAATTTGGAATTTATTATTCATTGTTTGTGATCAGTGGCTGCTATAGTTGGGATTTTTATTGCGCTGTACGATCTGGAGAACAATTTGACGGTTTCATTGGCCTGCAACATTGTTTTTCTGTGATACTCAGGGTCAACAAATAAATGATTCGGTGATCTCAAGGGGAATTGATAAAAAGACGATCTTTAATTTTTATCATTACCGGGGAATATATTTGAGAACTTTTGATTAGATAAATTGTATTGGAAACGATAATTTCTGTTTTTAATTTGGGTAATAGTATTCGGCGCACGATTTTAGGATTTTTATCGATTCTACGATTTTGGTGAATTTAGGAAAAGAGTCATATTTCGATGTAATTTTGCATTTAGGCAATTCAAGAAAGAATCATCCACTCTGTCACGAAGTAATCAGATGGAAGTCGGATGTGCCATTGACAGAGGGCCAATTGCGAAGCAAACGTGACGAATTTTGGGACACAGCGCCTGCCTTTGAGGGCAGAAAGGAGATATGGGACGCACTGAGGGCAGGGGCCACTGCTGCTGAAGCACAGGACTATCAGCTGGCGCAGGCGATACTCGATGGTGCTAATATTTCTGTACCTGATGGATTTTTAACAGAGTGCTATGACGAATTGGGAACGAGGTATCAGGTGCCCATCTACTGCCTCTCGTATCCCATTAATATTGTTAAGGAGGACAGTGGAAGGGATTCACCTGCCGACTGTTCAGGTCAGTAATTTCATTACTCCAAAATTCAATATATTCTCGGCAATGCTCGTCATTCTCGAGTTTTTGTCGTTTGTTTTGGCTTCTTTTTGCCTTTTATTGTTCATTATTTCTATATTGTTTTCTCCGTTAATGAGTAGATATCAACTTTGGGAAAATAATTTGCCAACATCAACAGCTGTTTACTTTTCTAAAAATTCATTTATTTGGTAATAAAGCTCTAGAGGATAATGGCTACAGGGAATGAAAATACACTGGATTTTTTTATAGACAAGATCTACTAAAAATTTAATTCCTTGATCGGTCGTTGGTGGTTTCTGCTCAGTTTTTCTCCGTGATTTTTTTTAATTTTTTTTTTTACAGAACCTGTTGATGGTGGAACTGAATTGACGCTCAAATTGAGACTGTCGACGACCCTCGGGGACGTCAAATTACCTGTGTACAGTAAAGATACTATTGGAATTGCGAAGAAGAAACTGCAGGTGAGAATTCAATGTTTTCTCCCAATTTACAAATATATTACAGCGATTATTACTGAGGGAAGGACATTTCATTGAGTTTTTCTGTCGACTCATGTTCACTGGAAAAATTAAAAAGAAGAAAATCCACTTGACTGGGAGTTTTCAAGTCCAGTTGCACGTTTTCACATCCCACTTGGATTTTCTTATTCATTCGTTTGAGTCACATGTCGCAACTGGTTATCATACAGATGCCTTTTTAATCGCTCATTTGAATTTTCTCAAGATCAATTCAGTAATGATGCTACGGGAAAATATGAGTGAACTTGCTTTTTTTGAAAGCGTTTTTTTTTTTATTCTCATGTCGGTACACAAAAATTCATGAAAACGAGTGATTGAGGCGAAATTAATTTGATATTTCCTTAATCATCTGTAAAACTCGGTAATGATCGTCTAGTAAGAAATTAAATTAATTAATATCAGTCAATTTTTAGTTTTTGATTTTTCATGTTATGCCAACCCAATGTGATGCAACAAGTCCGACAATAACATTTTTAGATCGTGTGTGTATGTATGACATTGTTTATTCGATCTTCGTCGATTGTTCGAATTTGTTTTTTCTTTCAAATGTAGGTATTATTCAGCCCTATCCATAACCGTGGATTAAAATTCAATTGATCGATTGATTTATTTTTAATTTTTGAATTCTTTCGAAAATGTTTTTTTTTTTCATGATAACTAAAATAAAAGCGTTCGAAATGAATTAAATGACGGCTGAAATAATTTATTTCTATGCCGCCTTGACCGAGTTCAAACATGAATGCGATAGTAACAATTGTTATTTCAATTTTTTTGAAATTTTTTTTTTTATTATTTTTTTTTTATTTTAGTGATGACTTTGTAGATTAGGCTTCAAATAGAGTCAATAACAGATTTAAATGGTCCTTTGGATACCAGCAAGTTAAAGTTGAAAGTTGGTGATGATGACTGCATTTATCAATTTGCTTTTCATGGGAATATTTGGAAATTTTAGAGTTTTCATCGATTTTTTTTCACTTCAAAATTGCATTTTTGATGACTTCTTCAAATGTGATGATTTGAGTCTATTCAGTTATGCATAAAATAGTACATTTCATGCCTGAGCCTTGGAAAACAGCTCATCATCGTCTCCCACGTGCAAAATTGCCTTCCGAGCCGAAGGCGAGGATGGTAAGCACGTGGGAGAGAGTGATATGCTTTCCATGGCGAGGCGTGGATATTTTTTTTCGTGACGTGGGACCTGGGAAACGCCAATTTCGTGGCGCGCAGCGACACGAAAACGGGGTTTTTCAGGTCCGGCGACAGGAACATAATATGTTTACGGAAATTAACTCGAAATTTCTGTTTTTGTGGAAAAAAACACTGGAAATTGGAAGATTCAAATTGGTTTCATTATTAATGATGGGAATTATTGCCTTCACATCAGTTGAATAAATGGGAGAAACGAATCGACACAATGAACTGAGAAGAAAATTATGCAGTTCGATGAAACGAAAAAAATATGACGACAGTACACCCGATAGAGATAATAATATATGAAGTCACTATTCGGAGGCATATTGCCAATTTAACAGCAAAGAAAACTATCCTATATCCGATGATAGAGCAATTTTCCATTTTTTTTTACAGAACTTCCATCCGGAAGCGACACTTTATTTTTTGGAAATTATCAATTGTCAATGGACTTGTCACATAATCTATCGACCATTGGATTTTTAATTAAAAAACATATTATTTTCAGAGTCAAGAAGGACTCGAGCCATCCCGACAGCGATGGTTTTTCGGTGGCAAACTTCTCGGTGACAAAATGCACATCGAGGAAGCAAAGGTCCAGCCGGGTTACGTTGTCCAGGTAATCGTAAACTCGGAAAAAATCGACGAAAGTCCATCGAAGACAAGCTGAAGAGATCCCCGAGGATCTCAAACGTCAAAAAGAACACCTTTTTCATATCTCTTTGAATAATCTGCGACAGTAATAATCAGTGACAAAATGAATACCTTCTTCATAACTTCACATTTTTCTTTAATGAGGTGTAAAACTTGCAGAAGTACGTGGACATGTCACAATGAACTCGATTTGTACAGTAAGATTTGACTGACGGTGTAAGCTTATTTCTTTAAACGATAAGAGGTTAATAAAATTATTGGAGCTTTTGTACTGTCAAGGAGAATTTATCGTCTTTAAGCTTTGATATCGTTGATGCCTAAGTCGATTCCTGAAAAAGTATGCCTAAATGCAGGTCAAGGGGAAGATCACGTGTGTAAACATATATTTTTCATGTAGATGGGGCTAATTTTTTGCATTTTTTTTGAGAACTGATGAGTTTGGAAAATGAGGAAAATCAATGAGTAATGAATTTGTCATTCGCTAAAATTCTAGAGCTTTGCCATAAAATATTCGAGAAAACAAGCACTCGTCAATAGATTGAGATTTATTTATTCTGATTCCTCTCTTTCTTTCCCCGAATTCTTCTATTTTGTATTAGATTCTGTAATCAAAATATCGATTGCCAATTTATTTACAGTAATTCTGCTGCATCAATTCTTCTTCTCAAATAGAATTTCCTGAGCACGCGCTAGAAATTTCTATTCAATTTTGGATGTGGAAACTATTCAAAGTAAATTGTAGTATTCTTATTACAAAATTGTCAATTCCTCAAGTTTTTCAACAGAACATTTTCAATTCAACTTTTTCTTGAGTCACTAAAACTGAACAGATTATAATTTATTCATACGCAGCCCTAGAATTTTAACGGAATCATTTGATATCCAAAAATGACAACAAAAATGAAAAAATGAATTACTCGAATTCTTTTCCTTCCTTTCGCAAAAATTAATCAATGGTTATCTCAATATATAACCATTTACGTATACTGCGTGTGTATATACCGTTCGTAATATCTTCATTGCTTACGTAGATATATATCATGTATAGAAAATTATTTGTACACAATTCTACACACGCGTACATAACTTCGTATTCGTTTTTTAATCGAGTGTTCTCGTGATGAAAAAAATAACGATGGTATGCGAATTATTGACAAAATTTTAGCACAAACAGAGGGAGTAAATTATTTTCGTCAAGAAAATTAACTCGATACAAGAAAGTATTGTCTTGTCAATTTTTTATATCGTGAAATTTGATAAATGATTTTTTTCTCACACTGAGAGAACAATCTTTTCACGAGATGAGATTCTCCTGTCTTGAAAATATTTCCAAGAGTTAGCATAACTCCCATGAATCAATACAGTTTGTGGTGTATTTCGACCTCTGTTGCCGCAAGGTTAACGCAAAGTCGGTGGAATGTTGGCTTAAGGTTGGCGCCAGCTCCGCTCTGTAGATATAAAAAAGAATATTATTAGCGCTAAATCAATCGGTTTGTATAATTTTCGTTTGCGATTCTGGCGCTCTGAAAACATTTTGGAACATTCCGGAACCCAAAATAAGCCTAACGCAAAAAAATTAATTAAAAATTTGGGGATTAGTGTTCACGTTGCGAAGCACAAATTCTCGGTTAATGTAAACGACATGAATTTATGAAATCGACATTATTTCTAGTCTTGAAAACACTTGAAAATTCTCTCCGGCCGAGAGAATCTCACTCTCTTGAAAACATTTTGTCTTCCTGTGGGGGACCTAAATTATTTATCAGGAAATTTTACGATTTTTTTAGATTGACAAGAGAACACTCTCTGTAAATTATTCTCTCTGTGCAGATATTATCAAATTTATCGAGCGGATGAAAAATGTGGACATGAGAGTGTGACATCACGCCTGTGTAGTCGATGAATTTATTGATTCGCTTTCTGGTCAATCTTAACTCAGTGCTTCATGCTTAATCCGTTATTATTATTGTGTCGTGCGTACATATATTATTTTGTTCTTTCATTGACACGATGTTATTCAATTGGGGAAGTTAATTGTTGAGGGGATGTGGTTAACATCTCGAAAAAAATCTGGGGAAAGTGCGAAACGTCATAAATTCATTGATTTTTTTTGAAAATATTTTACTGAACGTTAATTATTTCGGTTACGAACGATTTTAGGAAGAAATGGGATAAGATCGTTTTTACGGAGAATTTTCAGAGCTACAAAAAACGTCTCGGCCATTTTGCTGGAAAGCTGTGTAGTATGGAGATAATTACAAACATAATGGAAGAAAACCCCCATTTGTTCAGTTTCCTTGATTTGGGAAATTCATTAATTATCTCTTTAGAGAGTCTCTCCAGCAGAAAATACCAGTAATACATTTTTCGAGAGAATTATCTTCACACAACAAAGATCTTCTGACTTTCTCTTCTAAAATGCTTTGTTCTTCATATAAATTCCCTAGAATGAAGTGACAAAATGAATCGAGTTTCCTCTCCTTCCAAAATTTGGAATTCTTTCGATAATAAATATCTAATAGGAAGTTCTACGAGGAATTTTGTAATCTCTTGATATTTCCCTCGGAAACCACTTCCGGGATAAATACAATGACCAGAATTATCGAATGAATAAATTACGTTTCACCACTTCCCCCCCCCAAATGTTGAAAAAAAAAACAAATTCCAAAATGGTATCTACTTCAGCAACGATTTTCCCCTTCAAACCAATCAATTCAATATTTTACCTAGAGAATGAAGATAAATCTCCGAAGGGACGTGGAAAAACTGTAAAAATTAGTGACGAGATACGAATGACGCATTTATTTATAATCTAAATAAACTTTCAAGATGAGTAAGGAAATTTTTTTAGTACCAGACTGATTGTACCAGTAGATCCCCCCGGTGAGCTCTCAATGTGTCGCAATCGCTAATAGAGTACTTGCATATATAACAAAAATGTTTATCAGAAATTCAGGACCAAATGCAATGACTTATCATTAATCCACAATTAACAATAACATTTTGAACATTTTCAAATAGAGTTTCAATAATTTTCGTAATTTTTGCTGTTCAATTATTACAAACTTTGCGCATTTAATGGACAAAAAAAAAATCTCATTTTGAGATTTTGAAAATATTCAATAGAGACGAAAATTCCAAGTTAAAATTTTCACAAATCAAATATTGAAAATTTTCAATTGGGACTTTAACCTCAGAAACAAATGCACATCGAAAGAACTGAGCTCCATGTAAGTTCCTCATTATCTCAAGTTCAAAGGCTTCAATTACAATTTGAACATGAAATACTCGTAAATTACTCACCAGGGTGATTTACTCCGGTTCGAAAAAAAAAATCCATACAATATAAATATGAACTATAAAATATATGTGAATAATAAGAAGAAAAATAAAATACGATAAACCGTGTCGTGTGTATATACGAGGAGAAAATGGCTACAATAATTAATTAATCAATTAATAAAAGTGCAATTTGAGGTGTAGAGTGAGGGGGAGGGGGGGGGGCGATAAGTAGGGAGATAAATTGCTTTAATTAAATGATGAATAATGCAACACTACTAATGTTTAATAGTCACGGACCAATGTGTATGAGGCTGCACGTTTTGAGATGAATTAAAATTTGTATAAAGGGTGACTGATTGGAAAACGACTGCCACATATTTTTAAACAGTGCGATACTTTCAGCAAATCAAAATAAAGTGATAAATTAAGGAATTATGAGAAAATAAAGAAAAAAAAATACATAATTTAACGCGTTACTTAACGATGTTAATTCAAGATTATCGAGACAATTTTTTTTCTCTGATAGGTAGAGGAATAATAATGAGCAGGGTTTAATAATTTTTTAAATGCGGAATCAAACATTTCACGAGGCGGGTCATTTACTGAGAAATGTCCATGAGGTCTAATCCAATCAAGTCTGATCCAGGGAGAGATAATAATGAGAAGATACGAGATATCGAGATAAAACAGCTGCTGTTGTGAAATTTTTCATGAGAAATGACATCAATTAAACAAGGATAAAAAATCACGAATATCAAAAAGTTGAATAACTGTTTGAATTAAATCCAAGAGCATTTCTCTGACTGTAATCGACAACTAGAATTTTTTGACGATCTATTTTACATTGAAATCAAGTAGGAATATATTTTTAGGAAACAATTTCACTGCAATAACTGTTCTCCTCGGATATTTTCGGCTTTCTCAATGTTTTTCAAGTGCATTGAATCACAATTTTTTCCACGGGATTTCAGTTTAACATTATCAACAATAAATCACGAATGGTTACAATAATTCTAAATAAAAAGAACCAGAAAAAAAACAACAGTTTCGACCAACAACTTCATTTCCTCTCATCTATCTTTAATTTAACAAATTTAATGACTGTAATTTTAACGTTTGTAAGCAATTAATCATTGTTATAAGGCAGAGACACATTGTCGAAATAAACGAGCATAATGTTGTGAATTTATTACTTCTCGTTATTCATAAATCAATAGATTTTATTTTTAATTTAATGTCCAAGTTCAAGTTGATTGATTTACATTTTATGTACAAGCTATTATCACTGGATAAAATTATTTGGGGAATTTGCGAATGTGTTTGAGCTCGTGGCAGAGCCACAAGGCTGTGCTGAGGAGGATCATGCTTCCCGATTGGTGACAAGCAGCCAGAGAGACTGGCACGTGATGAACGAGGGTTGAAATTCCTAGGATTACTTGGAGATATCCTGCAGCCAGGACCACCAGAACTGCTGTTGATGCGCGTCCTGGCAGTTTTATTTTTCGTGCTTTGAAAGCCATCACAGTAATTAACGTCAATGTCGTTACACCCTGCAAACAACATCCATTTTTTAAATAATAATGATAACAATATAAAAACATAAGAAGTTCGACTGTTCTTCATTTGGCTACTTCTTAATTTTTCGTTTTTTTGCGAAATACAAAAATACGTATCCATTACGTTCTCTCCAATTTTTGTATTTGACCATTTTTCTTTTGTCTTTTTTAAAACTTTGATTGTTCTTTAATGGACTAGAAGTTCTTAATTTTTCGTCTTTTGTAAGATAAAAAAGTATCCAAAGTATTCAACATTTTCCCCCAATTTTTGTATTGTATCCTTTTTCCAGTAAAACAAATCCACGTGAAGAGCAGCTCTAGCCTCTATGAATTTTTCCTCTACTTCACCTTCTCTAGAATATAATGTCAGGTAAAATAAAATCTAGAACTTAAGTCCAGTCTAATTTTGTAAAAACAAGTGCTCGGTAGTATTTTATCTCTCGAATGATTTAAGGCCTTGGAAAACCTATTTTCGATTTTTTACGTTCGCCTGCAGTATTTTTACATTGAAGAATGGAATTCATATAGAGTTCTCCATTCTTGCGCTGTCACAACCATTGGCATCGGAGATTGTTCTCAACGTAAGTTTTATAAGAAATTTTTACTGAAAAAATGGATAGTCCAGACCGGGATTCGACCCCGGAACCTTCCGATTATGCATCAGGTTAAAAAAAAAACAATTCTACTCACAAGGACTCTGTGATCCCACTGAACAGTGGTTGGATTCTCGGTGAAATTCCTCAAGGTAGGGGACATCTCCAGAAGTTCGCGGGGTATGAACCTCTTCCCCATCCTCGGGAATTCATTGTAAATCAGTCCAGCATCAAGTCCAGCCACAAAAGCCCCGGAGATAGCAGTGAGAAAGACGAGAGCTTTGGTCCCATGTGCTATCCTCTTGAAACTGATCAGAGCCTTGCTGTGTGTGTGATTCAACATCTTCTTCCCAAACCAATCGATGGGCATTTGTTTGGCGGGCAACAGGTGGTCGAGAGCACTGTATAAGAATCCGGCGTACAGGATGAATGCCAGACCGAGATGACTAGCCAATCGATACTGGGAGACCCTGGGGACGTCCGAGGGTCCCTGAAACCTGTCCTCAAGTCCTGATTTCACCATGTACCAGCCCATGAGGCCCTGAGCGCCGATCAGCGAGCCCAGGGCCAAAATTCTGGGCTTCATTCCCGGCTTCAGATAGCCCTTGTACCAGAAATAACCAGCTGGTACCAGAAATGCTGCCCCTATCAGTCTACCCCACATCCGATGGACGTACTCCATCCACCAGATTTTTTTGAACTCTTCGAGGGTCATGTTGTGATTCATTCTGAGAGAAAAATGAGAGAGAAATATTGAAGAACTCTATTTTTTATAAATGATTGGATTCCAGACTAAATTCAATAGTAGCAAAACAAACAAATCATTCAAATAAATAATAACAAATAATTTCCTTGAACGTTAGTATATTGAAGTTATTCAGTGCCTGACTACACAAACAAATTTTTTGTTATATTAAATACCACTTGCAGTTTATATTCCGGATATTGCTTATATTTTTCAAACTCCTCAACCCATTGACCCTCGGACACTGGCATTTTCTCGCCCAGTAATTTCCACGTTACCATGGACAACCCGGACTCAGTCAGCCTTGTAATTCCACCTGAATCATCGAGAGGTTTCACCGAAATTAATAGAATCCATCAATTGCTCAAAGTCCTTTAATACATAAATAACAATTTACAATAATTAACGATCATTCGTTATTCTCTGAGTTTAATCATCTAATCTCGAGTAAATCTCCGAATAATGAGTAAACAAATTAAATAAAAATGACGGAATATTCTCAATCCTCAGTGGTTACGACTCACAATAAATATTGCATTAATAATTGAACAGATCTCATCACCAAATTTACACATTTATTCATCATTTTATTGTCCCCTGAATTCGAGATCAGCCAATGAAAAACAAAATGTTCACTATTTGCCCCAAGTTTTATCGACAATTTCCCTCACGATTTTTTTTACAGATCCATAAACGCATGAATAAATAGCAATACCTAGAGCTACAGCAACAAAAACCATTCCACTGCACGTGAAAAGCCACGCGCCAACGAGCCTATTTGTTTTTTTATTTACAGCTGATGCAAATCTGAAGGTGATTGCTCCGGACTGAGTGGTTAGACCAGGAGTCGATCTCCATTTGCTGGAGGTCTCCCGGAGAATTCTCAGGAAATCCCTCGGTTTCTTTTGGAGGGGACTGTGAAATGTTCTATGACTGGCTAGAGATACATTTGCAAACTGGGCTCTCGGTAATCCTCTGGTGCACAATCTCGAGACACTCAACATCCTAAAATCAATGATTACTGTGTTTTTATTGATTTCGCGTATGAATAGGCTCACAAGAAAATCCTACCGCATTCGTTAGACAATTACACTGGATTTCTACTGGAGTTTCGATTGAAATATTCAATAGAAAGTATTCGCAGAAAAAATTCATCCAATTATATTTTCTGCTGAATTTATTCTATTGACGAATTTCTATCCAATTCCCTTGACTAAAAATTAAGGTTTTATTCAACAGAGAATAAGTCTAATAAAATACGATTTTTATAAACAAATTATTGTACTGAGATGTTTTTTATCAAAACTTCTCGAATCAATTTTCCGAAGTGTTTTTGTTTTATTTTTTTTTTATGAAAAAGGAATAAAAATATTGTAAAAACAGGGAAAATTTTCTCAATTTAATTGTCAATAAACTGAGTATGGTGATGAATTAAAAGTAATAATCAATATTTTTCTTACGTATTTACCTGACGTCGTAGATTTTCGATAGATATTTACAAATCGTCCTAACCTCAATATCCCAGCGAGAAATTTGTCTTCAAAACAATTAATCTACCTACAAGTGATTATTAAGAGGAATTAACGGTTTGCTAATACCAATCCCTCCGTCATCAAAGGTAATTATAACTGAATTATACGTCGTGAGGACACACCGTCTGAAAATGATCGAAGAACCCCGGCTGCGAGCGGGGGTGGACCAAATTTCGCACCTCCAGCGATTGAAATTCGAGTTGATGTCGCGTTTTTCCCCGTAAACTTTAATGTTCCCCACTTTTTTCAGGATTTTGGACGAGCTCACGCGTGAAAAAGTCGGTAATTAACGCACAATTAGCGGAAAATCAAGGCGGCGTGAATGCTCTCGTGTCTCGCAGCGAGACGTAAAATTCGAATGAAAACACTTCGTGTTTTGTGTGTGTGAAAAGTACGTGTGAAGTGTCTATGTGAGCACAATGCGGCACATCTGCCAATCAGAGCAATTGCAGCATTAGCAATTTTTTTTTACATTTTTCCGGTGATTATTTTTCTCAGTCGGTTTTCGGCCAAATAGAGCGCAATATTCGAGGCAATAAAATAGAATTATTTCAGAAATTTCTTAAAAATATTCTGCGTAAGGGTTGACAAAAGTCGAATATTCTCAACATTGTTAAAAAATTAGTGGGTCTGGAAGTGTTTTTGGGAAATATTTATGAAGAAATCCATCATAATATGGTGCTGAGGACAAGAACAGCGAAGAACAGCTGTAGAATATTTGAAATTCGCGGGCGACGCCCGCTACTCGCTACGCTCACTAATCCAGTGCGGGCCACGCCCCTTCGCTTGGTTCGCTCACTAATCGCGGACAGATCCCGTCCTTTCCCGCTTCGCCCCCCGGTCAACTCCCCAGCAGTCATGTTGATAAATATTGTTAAATAATAAACTTATTTCATACAGTGCAATGCAAAATAATTACCCAAAAAAATTGAGAAATGTGAATTGATAGACAAGCAGTTTTTTCGGAAAATATTTATGAATGAATCGATGATCATGTGCAGCTGATGACAGGAGCAGCGCAGAA
The DNA here is from genome assembly GCA_030522865.1 of Psyttalia lounsburyi. Lineage (NCBI taxonomy): Eukaryota > Metazoa > Arthropoda > Insecta > Hymenoptera > Braconidae > Psyttalia > Psyttalia lounsburyi. The sequence continues at coordinate 44,082 of JAPYZN010000930.1, forward strand.
CAGCTGTGGAACATTTGAAACTCACGAGCCACACCCCTTGCTCGCTTCGCTCACCAACTCGGGGCGAGCCACGCCCCTTCGCGTGCTTTGCTCGCCAATCCCGGGCATGCCACGCCCCGCTCCCAACTTTCCTGCAGGGATTTGAACAAATATTGTTAAATAATAAACTTATTCCACACAATGTAATGCAAAATAATTACTCAAAGAAATTGAGACATCTAAATTCATGGATAGGAAGTTATTTTAGCAAATAATTATCAATGAATCGATGATAATGTGCAGCTGAGGATAGGAACAGCGCAAAACAGCTGTAGAACATTTAAAACTCGCGAGCTGTAGAACATTTAAAACTCGCGCGCCACACCCCTTGCTCGCTTCGCTCACCAACCCGGGGCGGGTCACGCCCCACTCCCAACTTTCTAGTAGGGATTTTGATAATTATTGTTAAATAATAAACTTATTTCACTCAATGTAATGCTACATAATTTTTTAAAAAAATTGAGAAATCTGAATTGATAGACAGGTAGTTGTTTCGGAAAATATTTATGAATTAATCGATGAGGATGTGCAACTGAGGACAGGGACAGCGAGAAGTAGCTGTAGAACATTTAAAGCTCGCGAGCCACCCCCCTTGCTCGCTTCGCTCACCAACCCCAGGCGGTTCGCGCCCCGGTCCCAACTTTCTAGTAGGGGT
>JAPYZN010000931.1:0-20821 GCA_030522865.1 Psyttalia lounsburyi
AAGAAATAAATCACTTGTGCACTCATTATTGAAAAAAGGATTTTTTATATGAGATAAATCATTTATATTATATAAATAAGATCATCTAATTGTAGAAAAATAGAGAATTGAACAGTTAATTATTTCGAAGAAAAGTGATCATCCAATAATAATGGTTTTCAACATTTCTGTCCCACTCAGCAGCTATTTTTCATACAGTAGCCGCCAAGACATTATCGCACAATGGAGGGGAAAAGAGAAATAGAGAGGCAAGGTTCTCAAGGAGACCTTGGCGCCGCACATCAGGTCCATTTCTTGTTTATCTATTTCATCGCGGAGAAAGTGTTCAAAGGATTCCAGTGTCATTTTTCCACTCGACAAAGGGAATAAGACAGTGGAGTTCACTCTGAATACGAATCGAACGGTACTTTCTAGTGCTTAGTAAAGTATCAGGAATCTAGAGAAAAAAATCATAAGTATGTGATGAATTCAGGGAGAATTTCTCCCTTGTTCGCTCTGCACTCCGTCGCGGTCTGGTGATCGCTAATAGATCGATAACTGAAGTCCGGAGAAAAAGGATAAAAGTCAACTGTTTACAATGAGACATTAACGACACTTTCAGCGCAAATTGCGAATAAATTGAAGAGAAAAAATCTTGCTTCCTTTCGATTAAGCAAATTGGATGAAAGTGTGAAGTGTACCAGTGGATAAAATTATTATTTTAAGGAAATTAAACAAGTTTTTGACGCAGTCCTTTGTGTTCTCGGGGTCTATTCAGCCCTTCCCCACAGGAATTCCCACTTAACTAATGGAGAGAAAATGTCTAGTCCTCTCATAGTTTTCTCCTACAAAAATCGGCTTTCAATGAAAGTCGTTTCCCCCTCGAGAAAAATCCTAAATGGTGTTTCAGTTATAATGAACCTCCTATTGTAACGATATCGTTCGTTCAATTGCGGAGTGTGTTTTCGCAAAGAAAGGAAATTCTCTCAGCACGGAACAAAGTAAATACAATAAAAATCAAATTCCTTTCTTTAGAAACGTGCCGAATGGTTACTGGAGACCGTCCGTCTATGGCTTTCGAGGAAGTGATTTCGATATCAATAATACCTTATTTTGTTCAAATCGTGAATAGAAAAATTAAAATTAATCAATAAAAATGCAAAAATTCAAAGCAAAAAAGTACAACGTGAATTGTCTTTAAAATTTTTCTCTGTTTTTTTTTCTTCCTTCAGTATAGAAGTGCTGAAGTGAAACATAACAATTTAATTTTACAACTCTATAAAAATAATGTCTTCCGGCAATTGAAGAGCATATTGAACATCTTTCATTGCCACCTGTTACAATAAAATAATTAAAAACCGAGGGAACAATCGAACAAGAGAAAAACTGAGAAATAAAAATATGGGGGAGAGCATTTTTTATCTGATCAAGGCACTACACTGAGAGAAAAATATATTGATGCGAAGAACAGATTCTTTTTGGACAGGAGAATTCTTTTCAAAGGTTTAAATTTTGAAAGCTTTTGATTGAGGATCACATCTGTGAGATCTCAAATCTCACCTCAGTAGTGTTCCGAGTAGGATGGGGTCCCATCCTACCTACTCCAAATCCCATCCAATGATTTCCTGTGACGTCACAAAAATGTGGAACGCTATATAAATTTCCTTTGACGTAAAAATGATTGCCGTCCTTAACAGATCACTCCACGGTGACTCGATAGTAACCCGATTTATTGAATTGTTCATTCGGCCGATAGTTAGTCGATCGTGGGCCAGATCTTGTCGAGAGAGAGTGAGATGGGTGGTCGCGCGAAATTACTCGTCGACCAATACTCGACTAAGTGCACAACTCGATCCCGCAATCGGGTGATACATCCGTTCGATGATGACTCGATGGGAACTCGATTTCTTCTTTTATTTATTTGTTCGCCAATTCATTCGCTCGGTCGACAACTAATTAATCGTTAGTCGATTCCGGGTCGAGGTTCAGTCGATGGATGGTTGAGCGAACTTTCACGGCGAGAAAAAAATAATGTTAATAATTATATAATATATATTTTACGATAATATAATATAAAACTCGCTTAAACTTCTTGTCAGAGGAATATTTGATTAACAAAATTATTTTTTTTTCTCAGCCTCCTCATCGACCGATAATCGACTAATATTCGATCGAGTGAACAACTTGATCGCTCAATCAAGTGGCTCATGAGGAGAAAGACGATGGGGGAGCTTAATGTGTACACAAAATTTGAAAGGAAGAAGTGGCTAGGAACCAGATAGCTCGAACGGAGAGGGTATGATACTTCTTTTTTTACCACATAAAAAAAAACAATATTGGTAAATCAAAACACTAATCATTACTCAGAATTACTGTACTAAATTTAGCATAATTTTATTAATAATTTTAAAACTTTAAAAGCCCTACGTTTTCCTCATATTAAAGAAAAATAAGCTATGTATACATTTTGTTGTAACATTGTTTTTCGTATTTATTTATGTATATAGGATTGATAAATAAAAAAACATTTGTAATTAAAAAAAAATAGTAAGGGCCTCCGATGCATAATCGGAAGGTGGACTGGCCATTGTTTTAGTAGAAATTTCGCGTAAATTTTATATTAAGAATACTCACGAATCCTATCGTACATATTCCTAATCCCAACCAATGATTTCCTGTGACGTCACAAGTATGTGGAACGCTTCATAAAATCCCTTCTTTCCTATCGTACTATAAAAAGTACATACACTTCAGATCTCGAATGGAATCGAAAATATCGAAAGTCCATCACACTTATTCCTTATTACCTTCTTTGGGATTATTTGGTAGTGCAGTTTTCATTGGTCAATGTATGATGTATTTATTGTAAAATATGCAATGCTGGTATTGTTTAAAAAACGATCCAAGTCACCTAAAAAGTGATCTTGTCAAGAATCGCACTCTAGGCAAAAATTCTGCGGTCCCAAGAGAATCTGTTCTTCGTGTCAGTATATTTTTCCATCCGTGTATTGAAATGAGATATACATTGCAAGTGAGGTGAGGTGCTCATGCGAAATAACTGATGAATAAAAATCATTCAAAATGAGACATTTCGTTCTGAGCGGATGGAGGCGATGACTGACGGAACTATGATTCTTTCAAGAATCTTCGTATATGGAAAAATCTGTCATGAAAGTTTCATTAGTTTACTGTGCCTTTACGAATTACTAACTGACAATACAGGAAGGATGTACTAATGATAGTTTCTGGAAAATATGAAAATTTATGGGTGTCTGTTGTTATGGGAAATTTTCCCTCGATGTAGCAATGATTGTTGAAATTACATCCCATTCTGTTTGAATTTACCTTCGACTATTTGAAGAACATTCTGAGGGGAACTGAGGGAACTTAAAAGGTCTAACAGAAATGCAATTACGCAAGTTACGATTCTACTTCAATATTTATGTTATAATTAATATCCCAATAACGATGTTAGCGATTTTCTTTTCAATTTCTTCTTTAGAAAAAGAAGAAAGTAGAGGCAAGAAAAATAAAATTCCCACCTTTCAATAATATTTATTCGTTAATCAACAAAAGAAATCGCAGAATCAGAAATTAAATATGCGAAAGATTTTACGAAAGATCTGCAATGCGAAAAAACAATCGTAAAAAAGTAGACTCAATTATATTTCTGCGAGTTAAAGACTTGAAATGACTCGATTTTTTCACATAATTAACAAATAAATGTTGTTAAACAATGGGAATCTTACGATATCATTTGCCACCCCTTTTTTTAGGCAGAGAAAAAATTGAAAAAAAGTGATAAGAACTCCCCTTTTTAATTCAGGGGAGGCTATCCCAAATAAAACGGTAAAAAAAAATCACAGTCATCCACACTCAAGTACTATGAGACGCCGTAACGAGATGATTCACTTGATAATGACCTGTGAGAAAAGTCAATCGTACTTACAACTATGTGTACACACGTCAGAATGTAAAAAAGAAACTGTTACCATCTTCTACGGTTTTTTTTTATCAGATCAGCGGAATGGGGTCGAATGTGGATCGATCATGAGACGGGAAAGAAAGCTGAGATATATTTAAGGATATTTACTTGGTGAGTCGATGGTAGAAAATAATGGATATATACACGTGATCGGAGAACCGGAGCGAGACCAATGGAATTCTGCACAGAATGTTATCGATGAATACTTTTTTCAGGTGATTCCCACATCCTCAGTATATAATTTCTCAAAAACTCTGGGAACTGGTGTTCTAAATCCAATTGCATTCAATTCTTGAGAAAATTTGGGCTCTCTGTAGAAATGCCCAACAAACCAGAAGACGGTTTATTTGTTTTCACCATTTTTCTCAGAGCTTTTCTCCAATCGTTTAAGTTTTTCGAAAATTCCTCGAAAACTATTCTAGCTAGTGTTCTAAAGCCAATTGCATTTGATTCCTAGGAAATTTCAATTTGTCTCGTAGAGCCTCGTGAATCATCAAAAGTTCACTTCCTGCATTTCGGCGGCCAATAGAGCGCAAACAAAAATCGAGAAAACGTCTTAGCTCTTAAACGCCTCCTTCTAGCCGGTTCCAAGTGACTAAGAAATTATAAAATCCACCGCCTGCGGCTCCTAAATAACTAAATCTGTAGAGAATTACCCCAGGTATGGAATGCCATTAGCGAATAAATTGAGATCCTTAATTGTTTTAGTTTATGAGACATCTCCAAAAAAGCTAAAGTCGACCCAAAATAATAAATTAATTTAGCGCTGTTCAGCTCCATCAGCTGTAGAAGCCAAGATAATAAAATAAAAAATGGGCTCTTTTTGGATCAATGGCCAACAGCCCTTGACAAAGTTTACAAGTTATGACACTAAGAAAAAAAAATGTCCCTTTTTGGCTCTTCCGTATGTCTATTCCTATGCATTTTGGGCGCAGGAATTCAATGCCGTTGACCGCGAGTCGATAGGACGATTAGGTTTCGAGTCGATAGGACGATTAGGTATCGTCAAAAGACCGAATGATCCCAAAATACAGTTAGAATCGCTGTATTCTCAATATTAAGCAAGAAAAACGCGAAAAACGTAATGAGCGGCTTTTTGGCTCTTCCGTATGTCTATTCCTATGTATTATGGGCTCAGGAATTAAATGCCGTCGACCACGAGTCGATAGGACGATTAGTTTTCGAGTTATCCTCAAAAAAACAGATGATCCCTGAATATGGCTAGAATCGCTAACACCAATATTAAGCGAGAAAAACGCGAAAAACGTAACGAGCCCCTTTTTAACTTCTGCTACGTTGCCGCCTGTGTAGTTCGACGTAGTGTGCTTTCCTCTCGTATATAAGCACATGTGTTCAAATCGATGTGTACATTTCGACTCTGACACAACTTTTTTTAGACCGCGGCTAATACTGCCTATTGGGATCTCAGACGTAGGTCTGGTGTAGCATTAGAGCGTCTTGCGGTGGAAGGGAGAACTAGCGAGTCAGTCGAACGGCGAGATAAGTTGTTTCAAACATAAATACTGAATTGAATGGTGATAAAGTGAGAATTCCTATATACGAAATTTGTAAATTTGCTGATACAAATCCTAATGCCAAGAGTTTTCGCGGTGGAGAGGAGTTGCTTAATGCAGAATTCGTGATTTTTTTTGGAATCTAGATCAGTGGTGATAGATTGAAGAGGCAAATAGAGTGAGGGAACACTTCTCTTCTTTAAAGGAATAAGGGCTGCAGCATCGTGTAAAGCTCTAGCTGACTAAATCTATTCCTTGACGAGGAAAATGATCAAATCTCGTTTTTTCGTCGCGGCAGCCCTTACTGTTGCACCCATATACACAGCAAAACATTTTGATCGTGTTTATTCTCTCAGCGAGGTCTGTAATTAATGAGAATGGAATTCTTGTCAAAGACTCAACTGAATAACTTCACTTCGTTGATTGAAAAATATTGTAGTAGAATAAACCTGAATTGAAATAATTATTATATACATGAAAAAACAACCCCGGCTGTCTGTTCAACCGGCCAGCTGAGAGCTCTGCAACTGCCTCTCGCTAGTAATCGATCGAACCACCAGAGCGCGTATCCACTTGCTTGGGATCCCAATGCAGTGTCACCGGTTCTGTTTCCCCGTCACTGGGATTCCGGGGAAGTCCCCTACTCCGTCATCTTAATCCTCTCCTTGAAACTAATCTCACCACGAGCTGATGTCTCGTCCTTATCCCAGTTGAACTCTCCAGAAATCTTCCTTATCGATCCAGCAAGATGTTAAAAAAATCATCCTTCAACCAATAATAACAGTTCAGCCTTCTACTCACTATTATTCAGCTACCTTGGACGGGACATATTAATATCTCGAGGTCATACACCAGCTGCTCAATAATCTACTCTATCAGAACCCATTGAGGACATCGATGAAGCTCGTGTCGTACAAGTAGGCCTCCACTTGTCTCCCATTTACCCTCCACAACTTCTGACAATGAATTCGGGTTGGGGTCCAAGGGACACTCATGAGAAAAAAAAATTATAGATCGCCGGTGAGACCTGCTGAACACACAACGCGCAACGCTAGCGTAACAACTCTCTTCCATCTGTCTTATCGGACAACATTTGGAGTGGAGAGAGTGAGTGATAGTTTATCTTTATGTGTTTATCGAGGAGTTAATTGTTGTTTGCACGAAATTTAACTGAGATTGGGTGAGTGTGTAATTGTTTGTTAATTGAATCCTCAATCGTCAGCCATTCGCAATTGATTGTACTGTGTAAGTGAATTAAGATTTTTTATTGTAGCGTATGGGGAAATTCTTCGATTACATGGGGTGCATGGGTCAGGCCAATTTTTTAATTTTTTTGAGGGCTTTTCAGAGAATGAGGAAGTGATCGATATGAAATTTTCATTGATTATATTTCCGTTGATAAATTGAAGTTCGGGAGAAACTTTGAGTCCTTGAAAATTATCAGTTTCATTTATTTTTATGTTGTTAGTAATCAGTAGAAGTTTTTAATTGACATTTTGCCATTTTGTTTATGGCCACAGCAGGATGAGGAAAGACAATGTTCATTGAAATTCCGGATTTTATATTTCAGTATTATTCTTCATAAAACTTTTTTTCGAAACGTTCACTTGAAAATATTTTGTATAAACGTTTCTTTTTCATTTTATACTTTCATTAATTTTTTTTTATCGAGGAAATTGACCGAAGATGCTCCTAAATTTCCGTCAAATAAGTTATATATAAAATATCTTAATAGCAATAATTATTTGTCAAATATTTTCTGTCACCGTTTTTAATAGAACCAGCCGAAAACTAATAGATAGTTCCAACGAAATCCAATATAATTGTCTAGCTAATTTGTCAGGACTTTCTATTAATTTTTTTCTGTGTGTCAATTTTGGTAAATATTTCAGCCAACTCATCGTAGATTCTCAGTTTTTGTTTTCATTCCAAAAAATTGATTTATAAAAATTTCGTTTTGTTCAAATATCACGTTTTGCTACTTCACCAAATAGATTTAATTATTTACGGTATCTAGAGGTATTGTTTATCACACGTTCATTTATCCCGAGTAAGGATTGCTGATAAAAGAATAAAAACTGATGCTCTCCACCAAATTTCCAAGAGAATTTATTTATTTTCCTACACAAAAGAAGTGTTTGGCATTTCGTTTTAAATTCTGTTATATATAACATTTCTAAATATAAACTGTCGTTGTTTCATGTATTTTATATGTATTTTATTACAGTCAAGAAAATGGCGAAGCAAGAGGTGCCAGCAGTTTCCCCCCAAAAATTCAAATTAATCCCAAAAATTGTGAATGGGGGAATTGCGGGTATCATCGGGGTTTCCGTTGTTTTTCCACTGGATCTAGTGAAGACGAGACTTCAAAATCAAGTCATTGGGCCTAAAGGGGAGAGAATGTATTCTTCCATGTGAGTATCAAGATCGGCATTCAACGATTAACTTAAATTACTCGATAATTTTCTGAATGTGACTCCTTTCCAATAGGTTCGATTGTTTCAAAAAGACATACAAGGCTGAGGGATACTTTGGAATGTACAAGGGATCTGGTGTCAATATTCTACTGATTACTCCAGAAAAGGCCATTAAACTCACTGCCAATGACATGTTCAGACATTATTTATCTCCCGGGCCTGGGTAAATACTCGCTGTAGCTCATGAAATTACTTCTGTTGACTGTCACAAAATTATTAACGGACAAAATAATTCACCGTTCGGAATCCAAACTGTATCGAATTAATGATAGATTCCCTCGTGGGGAATTGTCGATTTTATAGGCAACCACTGCCACTAGCACGTGAAATGCTGGCTGGAGGATCAGCCGGTGCTTGTCAAATAGTGATAACAACTCCCATGGAACTATTAAAAATCCAAATGCAAGATGCAGGGCGTGTTGCAGCTGCAGCTAAATCTGGTAAAACCTGTTCTACTCAATCAGTTTTATTTTTTGTATCTAAAAATGTAGAATCGTCATCGATCGTACTATCTAAACTTAGGAAAGGCCAACATTTCAATTCGTTACTTGAAATTCAACCGTTAAAATTTTAAGAATTTGAAAAACATTAATTCGAATAAAATAGAGCTCCGTTGTTTAAAAAAATCCAGTCATTCAAAAATTACGATTTTTATAAATGAAAAAAAGTTATTTCTAGATAAAATTTTTAAAAATCACTTTCCATCCAGAAAATCATTTTTTCAATCGCTATACTTTTATTAATATTCTGAATTTTGACACAAATCAATTTAGCGCTGAAGAAAATTCTCAAAACTTGAAACGCTTTCACTTGCAGCTGGAAAAAGTGTTCCAAAAATATCAGCGTGGTCATTAACCCAACAACTGTTCAAAAAACGGGGAATCATGGGACTTTATCAGGGAACTGGTGCAACTGCCCTGAGGGACGTCACCTTCTCCGTAATCTACTTTCCACTGTTCGCACGGTTGAATGATCTCGGCCCGAAGCGCGAAGACGGATCTTGTGAGCATCAATAATTTATCAAACGATCAACCGAATACTTCCTCTCGTGATTTAAAAATTTTTTAAAATAACAAAATTTTAATACTGTTCCAGCCGTATTTTGGTGTTCATTCTTGGCTGGATGCACAGCTGGTTCCACTGCTGCGTTATTAGTCAATCCATTTGATGTGATCAAGACTAGACTACAAGCCATTAACAAAGCTCCTGGTGAGCCTACGTACAATGGAGTTTTGGATTGTATTACGTGAGTATTTCACATTGTTTCACGTCAATTTTCATTTTCCTGCAAAAGAACTGCAGACTGAATTGCCAAGACACGAAAACAATATCAATAAATCATGTGATGTAATAATCATAAGTAAGGAGAAGAAGAGTGAATGAAGAGAAAGCCAGGGAATTTAATAGACTAAAAATTACAAAAATTTTCATGACAATGAAAATAAGCATCGAAAATTTACTGGCAATTGTTACTTTTCATTGTCATTTAAAAACATTGCTAATGTTCTGGACATTATTTGTTTCAGAACGACACTGAAAAATGAAGGCCCTACAGCATTTTTCAAGGGTGGTGCATGTCGAATGATCGTGATAGCTCCTCTCTTCGGTATTGCCCAAACAGTCTACTACCTCGGTGTCGCTGAAAATCTCCTAGGAATTAAATAAATCAATTGAATCTGCCAGCATCCCGCAGTATTGAATTAACCTCAGAAAACGTTGACAATAATACAATGAATATTACACGAATGCAATGAACTACAGATAGTTTATTTTAAACGACATATACTCGCTGAATGGGCACTCAGAGAAAATAGGTTTAATCCTCTGGTTAAGGTATCATCCCGTGAACATCTCAGGACGCATTTCCAATCGTATTTTTGTTACAGAAGAATTCTCGTTTATTGCCTAGTCAATTTTATGTTTTCAATTGTACTTCTATTTTATTGTTTTTAGAGATTCCAAACAAATTTATTTTTCTTTTTATATGGAATTGTTGAGGAACTGAGAGTTTAATAATTCTGGTGATAATTGAATGATGTCTTCGATGTTATTGATGAAGTTGGGAGGTCATTATTATTGATGATTCTTACAAATTAACTATTGAATTCCTTCGAAAATCTGTGAACGTCCAATTGAATTCGCTGTTGAATAGTTTAGATGTTTAAACTGTAGCTGAAGTTCTACTGAAAGGCCGAAGTGTGTCAATTGTATGGATAAATGTTAATTAATGAGGTATCAAAAAATAGAGACACATCAAAACCTGTATTTAGCATCTAGAATCAATTTTTTGCATTGATCTTACGGATTTGTGGATAGTTAATGATATTTGTATGGGGCTTATTTATCCGTCAATTGTTTCCGGAACTTCCTTTCTTTTTATTTACTGTCATAAATAAAAAATAATAATTATTCGTGTGATTTATGAGAAAGAATAAGTGTTAATTTCGTCAATTATTTCAATAATTTTCATTGTAAATCATGAATTTGGGAAATATAACACCAAAAATTGATAATAAACCACCGAAATTGAAAATAGAGACGTTCTATAAACCTCGAGTGCTTGAGGATGGGGCAAAACGGGTTATGGAAATCGATAAGGAGAATATGGAGATAGTGAAAAGTATTCATATCATCAATCGAACCAAAGTGAGGAATTTCGTATTGTCATATGATTAATTAATTAATGTTCATTGTTTTCCAAGCTTAGTAATTTCATGATTCGATACTTAGGGAAAACTTGACAACGACAGTTCGAAAGCTAACGGTGAATACAATGTTGTCAATCGCGACGCAGACAATATGAAAATTTATAAAGAGAATCTCGAGATGTATAATAAAATTAAAGAAGCGGTTGCCATAATCTCATTTAGGGCGTTAATGGAAGATTGGAAGAAGAATAAAGATATGATGAAGAACAATGCAAAGTAACCAATCATTTTTCCCATTATTTTGATGATAAACTTTTTATGGGTGGAAATATTCTTGCATTGAGGAGGTTTACGAGGATTTAAGGAAATTTTATTCTATGAATAAATTCTCTCAAACTTGTTCGTCCTGGAGAAGAATTAATCAGATCATAAATTTGATTCAAAATTCTCAAAGGCTGATAATTTTAACAGGAGATTCATATAATTAATTCAGAATTTTTTTTTTTCCAATTTTAGGCATCCTCTCTCCTTCACGAGAAAAACAAAAAAATCGTCAATATCGAAGCAGAGGGAATCCCAAGGTCCTCCCTCGAAGCTGCCTCTCCTCAAGATTCCTCAATTCTCCAAGCGACCGCGATGTTTTTTCGAACTAAAAATACCCAAAACAAACGAGAAATTGGGAAAACTAGTTGTGGAACTGTACAATGACGTGGTCCCCCGAACTTGTGAGAACTTCTTGTCACTTTGCCGCGGTCACAATGGCCTCTCCTACAGGAATACTCCCTTCCATCGCATAGTCGCCGGCTACCTGTGCCAGGGAGGAGACGTCACAAAATTCAATGGAACCGGAGGGGCCTCTATTTATGGAGAAAAATTTGATGACGAGAATTTTCAACTCATTCACAGTGGCCCTGGCGTCCTCTCCATGTGTACGAATGATCAGGAGAAAAATTCCAATGACTCAAAATTTAACTTGAGTTTCAGAACACTGAGAACTTTGGATGGCACGAATGTCGTGTTTGGAAAAGTTGTTAAAGGACTTGTCAATATTTATCAAGTAAACAAAATAATTTGTAATGGCATTAAGAATTTAAAATTCGAATTAGACATTTGTTTCCCCGCAAATACTATTTTTTTGGAAACTCTCCCAGACTGAGAAGCTTGTTTTCTAGAGGAATTATTACGTGTCGAGATCGCTGGAAATATTTTAAAGCTATTCATTTGCAATATACAATTGAAAAGTCTTTGCAATGTCTGTAAAGAATGCTTCTTATATAGCGTAATTTCAGAAGATTAAATTGGCTACCTATTTTAAATCATAAATTATATAAACTAGTCGTTTTCCAAATCAGAGGATGCATGAATTTGACCTGGAAAAATCAGGGAATTTCGTTGAACCTTCGAAGTGAACTGTTATTATCCAACTCAATTAGCATTTTCCTCAATTTCCTCAGATCGAAGCTCTAGGAACGAAAACAGGAAAACCCAAAAAGACGGTAATAATATCAAATTGTGGAATCTGTTAAAATGAATAACAAACTCCGTGACACTATTTTCAACGGTGGATTCTAATGGTACTTATTTTTACATTGATAAATTCCACTTTCTTAAATAATTTTCTATTCACTTTCTAGGACTTTATAAATTACGGGTGAATTTTTCCTTGCTGTTCGGGGGTGGTAAACGGAATTTCGCCATTTCTACCTCAGCTTCAGCGAAACTGTCGACGTGATAGCAGAAGTACTCCGGGTTTTTGTATTCTGTGTTTTTACTTGCATTTGGGCCAACAGCTGTGGATCAGATAATCCAATAAAAAATATTAAACTAATTCAATCAAGTATTATTCCCTTATTATACGTCAGTCGTATTATTTTCATTGTCAATACGACTAATGAAGACATAAATTAATTAATTGACGGCAAAGAAAAATTTTCAATGAGTGAAAAGACATTATTATTATAGAATTAGCTTTAATCGTTGGATTTATTAATTTGTAACGATATACGTACGTTTATTAGGTACTGCAACGCACTTTTCAGTCAAGCCAGGCACATTTGGGTTCGGCTCTGGCTGCCTAGTACTTGACGGTGCCGATTTTTGGCTGTAAAGTCTCACTGGCAAGGCCTTCAACTAAAACATGAGGAGAAATAAAACTGTAATATTCCCCATCATTAAAAAGAAGTGAGGAATTGCTTTTGGAACATTTTGTTTTTTCTGAAATTCAACGTTCAGCTGGAACGCTTGTCTATTGAAATGACGGCAGGAATTTTCACAAAAAAAGAAGCACAAAATTTTCACAAATTTTCAATTGTTCAAGAAATTTTGAATATTTTTTTTAGTTATTTTAGGACAACCGACGTTTTCCTAAATTGGAAAATTAAAAAAATTAATCAATCCAGCAAACAGTATGTCGACAATTTGCCATGTCCTAGTAAATTTTCTGTGACACCGGCAAGAATTATTCCCTGGAAATGGCAAGGATTTGAATTAATAGCGATGTACAGGACTCAATAGGAACTACATTTGAGAAAAAATGATTCAATCAAAAAAAATAAGAAAAAAACACATCATCTTCGTCTTTATCAGGAGTATCTATCAATCCAAACAAATGACATTACCAATTTTATGTAATAAAAAAATAGATAACTCAATAATGGAAATATTTTCCTCACGAGCCGTTTTACCCTTTTAAAAAAACGACTTCCATAACGTATTCGACATACCTGACCCGATGACAATTTTCCAATGGCCCTCAACATATTTCCAGCCTTCCAACAATCACCTCAAATTACAATTGCACCTCCGAAAAATGAAAAAAAAAACAGTGGAGAACAGCTGATTTAGTGCACGTAAAGCTGAATTTCCCTGTAACTTCCAAATATTCTCCGTTAGAGACTACCTAACCTCAAAAACAATCACTGGCGTGCGGAAGAAGAGAGGTGCTCTGTTTTATGCTAAAAAAAAGGATAGACTAAGTAGAGGAGATTCTTATTAGATTGTTTCAAACCATATAAAAGAATGAACGAGTCCAACGATAGCACAACGGTACAATCACTCTATCAGCTCAGGCAAAAGGGAAAGTTCATCAAGAAATCAACCTTAAAGTATAGCAGGAAGAGGCTAGCGAATCTGCACCAGTACAGCGCCAAGAGACGGGAGCTGCAGGATCAGGTCGTCATCGTTGAGGCTGAGGTAGCTGCAACGCAGCCGAAATGTCTTGTGCAGGGTCGTAGGATTATGGAAATTGGGTACGTCTCCGAGCAAATGTCGTGCGACTCTTGTGGATTAGAGCTGTCCTTTTCGAATATCGAAGCTGAGACCAAGATTGGTCTGGCCTCGATCTTCAAGATCAAATGTGGCAATTGCTCGGAGGTAAAGACTGTTTACACGTCTCGCAAGTTTCCCAGGGATAACGATCGCTCGTACGAGGTCAATTGCAAAGCTGCAACATGTTAGTCATTATTATACTCTTATTATTTCTCCAACTGTCTTTAGAAAGCATTGAAATGAAAAATCCTTCTGCAATCGAGTCGTTTATTACTCCACAGCAAACAGTATGTCGACCATTGGTCGATGTCCTGTTTAATGTTAAATGGGACTGGCAAAAATAGTTTTCTGAGTTATCTATATTTTAATTTATTTCAATTATTTTCACGTGGGATAATTGGACTCTAACTTCATTGGGAGAAGATTTATTTGGAGGACGACGTTTTTAGTAGGAACATCAACGATATTGAAAAGAAACGGATCTATTTGCCACCGAATTAACTAATTTATTTTATCATTTTATTACGTTGATACAGGCTCAGTCGCTTCTGGCATCAATCACAGACAATTGATGAAGTTGTTGGCCGACGTCAATATACCATTTCCCAGTGAAGCAAGTCTCAGAGCCGCTGAGAAACGCAAGAGAGAGGAGGCAGCTGCCGACCAGAAGAAATTGAAAAAAAATACTCAGAAAAAATCAAAACGTTCAGCTCCATCCACTGATGAGTGAGTTAAAAATTCAACTTAGCTCATCACTTACTACCTAAACATTACAAATCATCCACTCACTCCTTACTCAATCAAGTTGTCAGAATGCGCAGTCCGGGTAATACTACGGATGTAGATGAAGTATTAACAGAGGTAATTAATTATATCACATGATTCCATCGATTATTGAATTAAGTATCCATTTTTTGCGCCTGATTTTCTCCTGCAGATGACTGAAGACTAGCTGGGAATTACTTCGGGTGAATAAAGCTCTCCCGATATTCCTTCCTCAAAGTTTCAATGACGACTGTTAAAAGGGATTTGGTATTTTTTTTTTCAAGTTTGTCAATTGATTTTGTAATTGCTCTATTTGAAATATTTATCATTCACTTTTTTCAGACTTCTGATAATTGGTATCACACTCTTCAGTCTCATATATGATTGGAATAGTCAGATAAAACATCGATACTGCCTTTAGAATATTTTTATTCTCTTCTTTATTGTATAAAAAAATTAGAAAATTCATCTCAAGGAGAATTGGCAAAATAATAGTATTCAGGAATTTTTATATACATATTACATAGATGATTGTGAATATCGAGCGTACTTAACTCGATCATACACGTTCTTTACACCGGGAGTGCATAATTTGGGACTGCCTAAGCATTTCTGCGATAGATCTTTGACAGGAATTTGAAGAATAAGTCGTGAGGTAGACCGCGGGATATTTGTTGTATGTGGGTATTTATTCGGTTGTAGCTTTCTTCCTCATAAATAGCATAAGTCGTAGACAATCCCAAATCGTCGTATAACCGTTTAACCTGGGCTACTTTCTCGGGATCGTCGTATCCATAGCATTCCTGAATAAAAGCAAAATTTTTATAAATGAAAAATCTTGAAAAATCGTAGTATTAAACATAGAATTATCGCAAAAAATGTCAAGAATTGTATTGGTACACAAAAAAAATTATATTTGGTGTTGTAATATTCGCATTTATCGTCAGTTATCAATTCTTAAAATGCGACCCGTTCTAATATCATTTCTTATTTATCTATTCTGAAGATATTTACCTGCAACAGTTGGCGCTGTGCAGGAGTGGCTCGTTGCAGAGCAACAACAGCTAGCCATGAACATTTCCCTTCCTGAATATCAGTTCCACATTTTCCAGTGACATCTGGATCGCCGTAGCAGTCCAGAAAGTCGTCCTGCACTTGAAAGAAATGTCCCATCTCCAGTAATATTGTCTTTGCCTGTCGATGCATTTCAGGATCGGTCACTCCAGCCTAGAATCATTTACGCTTCGAGTAAAATTCAATTGATGAGGGAAAAAAAATTACAATTACTCACAAAATACATGGCTAAAGTGATCGGCAGAACGAATGAATAATACGCTGTTTTATATTTAACAATAGCGTTGTATCGATCCATCGTGAACAGACTTAAATTGGGTTTATTTCCAAAATTCGTGGAAAGAAGATCCAGTGTCTGTCCCATTATAGTTTTCATCGTCGTCTGGAAATAAACGATGTATTGACAAAAAAAGACAATTTATCTTACACACTGCAGATGAACAAACAAGACGTTCTGAATCAGTGATTGTTTTCTTATTTCACTGGCTCGTGATAAAATGTTTGGAAATTATTGGAACTATCTCTCTCAAATTCCTTTTGCCTACCTCGTGGAATGTCTCGAGGAGATCCACATAACACTTATCCTTCTTGAAGTGTGTGCGCAATAATTGGTACACGGCTTCATCTAAGATGATGCCATCATTGACAGCGGCCAAACCGATGTTGTTCTGGAGGTACCAACAGGGCTGCCCCCGTCGGGTCATCGAGCGATCCATGATGTCATCCTCCACGAGTAGGAATGCCTGATGCTGTGGCGGAGGAAAATTATGTATAAAATTGTTCTGATAATTTTATTTTTATTTTCAAAGAACCTGAATAATGCAGCGATACCCACCAATTCAGTGCACCAGCCCAGTATTCGGGCCAATCTCAAATTCTCCTCAGTCAGATGTTCGGCAGCAACTAGCATACGATAGGCGTACACTAGAGCAAGCCCTCGATTTTTTTTACCGTTTGGAACATTGTATTGTAAAACCTGGGCAATAAGAGGTTATTTTAAAACAAGAAATATTGATTACTTCGGCAATGAGAATATTAACAAATTTAGGAAACAGGATTTAACAATTAATTATCATGATTGTACCTTCGCCATCCATTTTGTGGCGTCTGGAATGTCCAGGTGGCGACCAGCCTCAGTCAAATCCCTCACGATATCAGGCCATAGTCCCATCATTTCACGGCTCTCGTCTCTGTTGGATACCCAGTTGGTCTGAGCCATGCTGTGGGTCATCCTAGCCGGCAAGAATCTTGAAAATTATCACAAGTATGGATTAGAAGTCTCTAAAAGTTTCTTCTTTCCACCGAAGCCTAATTGCCTTTCAATGTTTAGCTAATTCTTCCGGTATTATATACCACACCGAATAATTATCAGTGATGAATATAAAAAAGTATTTCCGGTCAGAAGTTACTCTCTTCCGGTGACATCTGATCGCATTCTGAAATTTTTGTTCGGACTCTCCCCATTATATTCCTTCTGGACTTGTGATTACGCAAGGGTAATGGATTTGTTACTAAAAATACATTAGAATGAACGAGAGGTTTTGACTTGGGTAGGGATGTACAAATATTGAAAGTGTTGAGGGAGGTAGTGATAAGCGTCAGTGTCTTTTGTCATTCTATTTTTCTCTGCGTGAAAATAGGTACGACAATAATCGAACATTTTTATCTTCTAGCGATATTGAAACCGTCATTTGTCATGTAAATAAATGCTACGTTCAATGCCAGAAATAAGATCGCTCTCTGTATCTTGCGATTTGATGAGTTGCTTTTTTTATTTAAAAATTGTTCACATTGGCAAATCACTGTCAGTTGACGTAGTCCATGGATCGGAATTCGAACCGTTTGTATAATTCTCATTCGTTGATATATAAAAAAAATCTGATGATTGGCTTATCATTCTCTCCCTCCCTATACTCCACAGAATCTGTTCATCATTCGTATCATCTCTCAAATGAGTAGAAATATTCAACCGGTGGCCTCCAGAACATCGAGCCTAGAGGTACTACTATTACAATAAGTTTTTAGTTAAGCCATAATTTTAGTAATCGCTTTGTCGTCTTTTCGGTTTAATTGATGGACGGGGATCTGATTTTTTTAATTTGAACTGAAAATCCATAAAATTATTACTTAACTTTGCTATTGTTGTAGTCATAAAAATAAGTTATTATCGTTAAACAGTATTTTCCCTCTGAAAAACTAAAACCTATTACCGTTTTCATTGAGCAATAAACGATTTGTAAGACCGAGTTACGAACGGAAAATGCAAATTCCAGCGATTTCCCTATCGCATTATTATTCTGAATAATGGAAAAATTATTCCTCTTATCAGAAAATCACACCACCTGATCCTAAAATCAGCGAGTCAATACGAGACGTTGTAAAGACGAAAATTACACATCGTGGAATGCAAACTGTGATACACTGTCCTCCAAATGCGACAAAAAGTGAATTCATAAGTTTAATAAAAAATCATATAATGTGAAATAGTCGCAGAACTCAAAGTTCAACGTTGAAGGAAAAATATTGAAACTGTTGAACAATTTTTATTTCAGAATAACAATAAGAAGAAAATTAAAAATTTGACCTGCTGACACCTAAAATTTTCCCAGAGGTATTCAGCAATTTTCCGTTGGCCGTAAACAATTATATTTTGTTTCCTCAAGCATATCTGGTTACAGTGGGTGGATTTTCAGACTCACCTAGTGCGTTGATCTTCCTTGTATCCAGTATGCATAAAGCTACAGGCGAAACGTGGCATGACTCCTCCATCGATTTTATAACGTTGCAGTCCACTTTGGAGAAGATGTTTAACTGTTGAACTCCTCATGACTGATATTGCCTCAGACACTAGTGTAACCTATTTTATCCACAAAAAGCTTTCGAGAAAAGAAGAAAGCTTAAAAAAAATTCTAAACTCGTTCCTTCGATCGCGTCCTTAGTTTTATTACATTTTGGCCGTCAGATATTTGTTGAAGAAATATTTCCAGAGGTGTCCGGCAATTCTTTCACCTCCAACAATTATTCCCAAATGCTTCAGTCGTACAAGTGAGGATTTTTTCGTTTTTTATGACCGAAAAATTCCTTTTGATACTTCACATTCACTATTTTCTCACTGGATAATCTCCTGAGATGGAAATTTGAGTCGAGACAAATGAAAAAAAAATACTCACATACTCAGCATTAAATGAATAGTAAGGTAAACAATTTTTTTTAAATAGAAAACGTCCGCTCGCATTGGATGATTACGACGATGTGCTACGTGAGTTAAAGGTACATATCTCGATTCCCCCTAGCGTTCCTCGCCAATTAACAACACATGTCAACTCTCATAGGTATCATACATGACGTAGTATCCGTGTGTTGTTTATTACCGTTTTAATACCAAATGCCTACGTGACCTCGAAATGCACTGAATCTGGCAATGGAAGTCCCAATTTTTATTGGTTCCGCCATTTTCGGGCGGTTCCCGCTGCTTTATGAAATCCATGGATTCTCAGAAGTGAAAGATTCTGATTGTGAACTAAGATCAGTCGATCAAATGCTCGGCGGGGATTCATTTCCGGGGGATTTCAACTTCTTCAAAATTCAAAATTCTTATGGTTGCCATTTCAAAAATCAAAAATTACGAATTGGATTATAAAAACTATTGTCAAAATTGATGTAATCTCTTTATTAATCGTGAAGTTGTGGAAAATGATATTGTTTTATCTCATTTTCACTGCGACATACATTTTTCAATATTCATATATATTCTCAGAATTTACATTATTCTGTACATTTCGGCAGTGATAAATCGGCCAAGTTCAAACTTTTGCGATGGCTATTTTTTGCAGGATATGGACAATCATTGTGATCGACGAGATCGATTATTCAGAATACTTCTGTTGTCATCTATTTTATCTAGAATATCCAGTTGAAGAAATGACCCTCCCGTGGAGCGTTCCGCAGCAACAGCACTGGTTAATTGTTCAGCAGAACTGCGACTGCTCTGGCCAGATTTTGACATTTTAACGGGCTTCGTCTGGGCGGTGAAATTCAAGGCAAATTTGAATTCCGCGATAAATGCCTCAAGCGGTGTAATCTGAAATGATTCGGGTCATCATCAAAAATTCCAGATCACTTCGTCTTCCACCAAATATTATTATCATTTCAATATGTCTCGTTGATATGGCCGTCAACAAGATCCGTATATGGCCCTTATCACTCTCGGTCTGGCTGTTGGCCAACCGCTTCACAATCTTATGAGAAACTCTGTAAGGCATCTCACCGCAAATCCTAAGATTTTTTTCAAAACGCGCCGTGCTCTAGTACTTCCAAAATTAACGATGTTCAGGCAAGATCGAGAGGATTGTAAAAATGCAGCCAATTCTATGGGACTTTCTTCAGCACATTTATGAATCATATAAGAAACTATGTGCGAAATTTCAGATAGCCTAGATACGGGGTAACAACATAAATAAATCCTAAAGTTATTACTCATACATGAGATCCAATAGAGCATCGATAAGTTTAGCCGCCTTTCTACATTGTCGACTAGTCGGTAATGAAGGAAAAATGCGAAAGTTGTCGATGCCCTATTGAACTTCACGTATGAGTAGCTACTTTAGGATTTATTTTTGTTATTACTCTGTATCTAGGCTATCTGAAATTTTTTTACATATAATTTTTTAATACACTAATTGACATTTAAAAGAAAAACCGTAAAATTGGCTGCATTTTTTCAGTTTCTTCTATCTCACCTGAACATAGTTAAAAAGAATTTTTTAAAATAAATAAAATAATAATAGTATATTTTGTAACAAGTGAAAAAAATGGTTTTTGGCGAGTGGGATTTATATCACGTTTGTGGGGTTTATATCACGAGCCGACGGCGAGTGATATAATCCTCCCACTCGCCAAAAACCATTTTTTTTCACTTGTTACGAAATATACTATTGTGCAACTAGTGCGTAAAGTAGCACTTTTACGCACGAGTTGTGCATCGCTTGCACGAGTGGCCGGCGAAGCCGGCCGCGAGTGCTAGGCGATCACACGAGGCGAAAAAGGCGATACGCACGTGTTGCACACCTAATTTTTTGCAATACCTGCCAAAATTCGCTTTGAGGGGAGATT
>JAPYZN010000932.1:0-30443 GCA_030522865.1 Psyttalia lounsburyi
GCCCAAGTCCAGTCCAACCTTGGTCGCCGGGCCTCGGCAAACCCGGCGTGGGCCAAGCTCGGACCCGTTGTCGAAGCACGGCAATTCCTGCCTGGGAATGGAAATTCATCGGTGAAAGCCAATATTCACACAAGAATATTGACTCATGCAATGCAGCGCATCGATTGAGTTTTTATTCATGAATAAGTTGTCTGAATAAAATATTTTTTTCATGGAATATACGTCAAATTGTTGTTTTTGTTTTTTCGGTTGAAATCTTCATCATTTGATATTCAAACATAACCATCATTATATTTATTTGCATTGGCAAGTATTTAAAGTAGCTCTACATCTCCATAAAATTCCAAGTTTTTTGAAAACGACAAAAAATCGCCGGAAAAATTTATTAATTTTTTGTTTATCGTATTTTTTTGTTTGACAATAACCACTTTAGAAAATCTATCTTCAAAAATCAGACTTTGAATTTTCAAACGCTAATCTTTTGGTGGATTTTCAGGAATAAATTTTTAGACACGGGTGTTTAACTAAAAAAGCTGATATTTATTCTGTAAGATTCTTAGTTGTGAAAACGCTACTGTCCAATGACTTGGTTACTGCGATGTTCAAGCTATCTAGTAGAAATTAAAACTAAACTAAAATCATAATTATACCTGGTTATATACACATTAAGGTGTAGGAAAGTGGAGAGGGAAAGGTTGAAGTGTCAGTGAGAGCCCGGGTGAGTTTATTGTTCTGGGGAAAGGTTGAATCGCCGATAAGAGCCAGAATGAGTGCATTATTTTAGGAAAAGGCCCAGATTGGGAGGTCCCGAGTTGATAACATCAGGGATTACTTTTATTAGAAGGTTATTGGGTGAAGTAACGGGTTATAATAATTGTATTAAGAATATTCTATGTGAAATATAAAGTAATGAACAGCTTATACTTGGGAATACAACACTTGATAATTTTTAAATCTTAGAATCTAGTGTGTTATTGAAAATAATTACCGTCTCAATTGGTTTCTACTCCACACACTCGGTTATGAACAGTGCAATTGTTCGCCTATTTCAGATGGAGTAGTATTGATCGATCCTGAATATGTCAAGGATCGAAAAGTATTCGGTCATGTCCTGGCGGCCTTCAGGTACGGCCGTGAAGACCTTGACGTGCTCGGTCTGACATTCAGAAAGGACCTCTATTTAGCTGCTGAACAAATCTACCCAGTCCCAAGTACTCAACCCCACAGACAACTCACGAGATTACAGGAGAGGCTGTTAAAAAAACTAGGAGAAAATGCTTATCCATTTTATTTTGAATTACCGCCACATTGTCCAGCATCGGTGACACTCCAGCCAGCTCCTGGTGACACAGGCAAACCTTGCGGAGTCGATTATGAACTGAAGACATTCGTCGGGGAGACGCAGGATGATAGACCGCACAAAAGGTGAGGATTTCATTAATTGGCAGGGATGAGGCCCGGAATGGAGAGAAAATTTTTACTAAAAGATCGTTTCGTTTATTAGAAAAACACAAAATCGGGACTCGTGAGTAATACATGCACCATTGGAAAGTCAGGGAAATTGAGGGAAAAAAAATAACTACATGAGTAATAGAATTTTTATTTACTCGATATTTGTATTTTCATGAAAAGGGCCTTAGAAATTCAGATGGTATTCTTTTACTTCGAAGATATTTAGTCTCTCGTGCACGAAATTTCGGTGACCAATGCAGCGAATTTTATAGAGTATTCTGGTGAAATTTTATTGACGTTCCAATGAAAAATTTAATCGACTTTCTATAGAAAATGTTTCGTAGAAATTCTTTCCTTGAGAAAATTAGTAGAATTTTACTTTTTTTTTATTTTGAAATTTAAAATTGTGTTGAGAAATTCTTCTTTATTTTTCATTTCTTCCTATAAAAAAAAAACAAACACAAACGTCGGATTTCCTTTAATTTAATTAATTAAACCACTCTCATGCCAAATTTTCCTGGCTTCCACATGATATATATTATACGAATGAGAACACGTTTCGTAGTTAAAGTATTTAGAAAAAAAACAACTATGAAATTGATACGCGTCACGTTTTTGATTAATGACATTACTTTTGTAGGAATTCGATGAGATTAGCAATTCGTAAAATTATGTACGCACCGTCCAGACAAGGGGAGCAGCCATCGGTGGAAGTGAGTAAAGAATTCATGATGTCACCTAATAGATTACACCTGGAGGCATCACTGGATAAAGAACTTTATCATCACGGGGAAAATATCGCTGTCAACGTGCACATTGCCAACAACAGTAATAGAACAGTGAAGAAGATCAAGGTGTCGGTGAGACAATTTGCTGACATCTGTTTGTTCTCTACTGCACAGTACAAGTGTATTGTGGCTGAGGCGGAGAGCGAGTAAGTATTTCTCAAAACTTTTTTTCCGTGCTAATTAGTTTTTGGAAATTTTCCGGAGCAAAACAAAAAAAAATATATTGAAAAACCAGCGAAGTGGAAGGAGGACTTTTCACTTTCCACTGAAAGATTTATGGATATAAATGCGCCGATGTAACTTCTTTTAATAAGCGCATTGAAGTCGCTGATTTTTTTTACTAATTCGCTGGATTTTTCTATTATATTTTTTTGTAAATGTCTTGAGGTAATTCACTCTCCCAACTAAATTTTTTGTGTTGAATACTTCATAAATATTCGAGCACGGGGTGGAGACTAATTTGTCAACATCACTACAGGCTGTAAATGATTGATTAGGAAATCCTTAAAAATATACAGGGAATTATCAATCTCTCCCACCGCACCATCAAAACTTCCTGTTTTCCCTAATTTCCTCGTGCCACCAACCGGTTTCCGGGTGTACACAGTTGACCTTAAATATTTGACCTTTAACTGTCATCGGATGACGTGATACGTGAATTTGAATTTTCAGTGTGAGTAACCGTGAGGTTCGTCGTGTAATGAATCCACACAATTGGCTCTGTCAGCTCGTGAATTATCCGCATTGGATGATATACTAAAGGTCAAATGTTTAATCATCGTGGGATTTAATCAAGGATTTATTATATTTTGTTGTCGGTTGAAACTAGAAGAGACTCTGGGTTTTCAGCGGTAAATGTAGTGTTTCGAAGTGGAAGAGAGATTTTTTTCGGAATAAGATAATTAAACAGGGCTTCTAGATAATAGTTACCATTAAAAATAAAGTAAAATTTTTAAAGTAGAAGAAAAATCATTAGAAAAACATTGAAAATACTTGAGTAGAATTGAAAGTGTTCTTTTTTTAGAAGTTATCGAAGAATTTAAAAAAATTTATTCAGTAATTATTCTTTCTATTATTATTCTCAATTCCAATTTGCAAGGCCTCTTCTGCGTAGTCTCTAATTGAAAATAAAATATTGAACAAATGAAAAATTGTCCAAAAATAATGAATCATTGAAATAAAATAAAGCCCATTCACCCCGAAAAGTCACCCCCTCCGAATTGAAGGCCCATACTAAATCAATGATCGAGAAAAAAAATGAACATGATATCACCTGGCAGTATAGGGGTTGCGCCAGGATTCACCTTGAGCAGGGTATTTTCTCTAACGCCGACCCTTGCCGACAACAAGGACAAGCGTGGCCTCGCCCTAGATGGGCAGCTAAAACATGAGGACACCAATCTAGCATCTAGTACCATGTGAGCCATTACGGAAAGCCATTTTCGCCAATTATGGGAGTGGAGAAAATAGCGGCTGTAGTGAGATACAAATGGAGACATTAAACTGGAAAACGAGACATTTTGCAATTTCAGGGAATGAAAAAAAATCTGTGCCAACGCCATTATTTCATTTTCCCTCGTATTGTCTAGTATTGTCTCTCACCCAATTCACGATTCATTCTCCAGAATTGGCCATTAAGCCTGAATTACAGATTGTTCGATTCAATCGGTACTAGTTACCAAACGACTCGTGTTTCCAGTTTTACGTCTCCATTCGGTCATTGAACGAATGTAGAATTGGTAAAAGGAACTGCAATAGCAACGGAACAGTCTTCATTTATTTCCTTCATCAATTTTTTTTTCTTACTTTCATGAATGAAATGTCATTTTTTAGAACGGCCGATTTTGTTTCAAGCTTTTGTGTTGGAAGTATTACATTGCGGAATCCAGCTCATCCGCTTTGTTTGCGATTTTTCGATTCTCTGTTCTGTTTCTCTATTTGTTCCTTTTATTAAGGTTTTTTTCCTTTGTATTCTGTGGGTTTACGGTGGTGGTTTTCTCTATTCTAGCGTTTCTGTTGCGTTTTCAACGGTTTTGTTGATGATTCTGTTTTGTCTCTTTTTTTTATCAATTAATTTGCGGAGGGATTTTCACTGCGAGAAATATCTTGAGGTTTAATCCAAATTGTTTTATACGATCGTCTATTGTGAAATTTCTATATGAATTCCAGGGATAACAGTTTTAAATGTTAAAAGGGATGAGAAATTGAGGAAAATAGAAAAATTTTGTGGAACTCAGTGAGAGATGATGAATTATGCTATTGCATCTAATGAAATTTTTCTTTTTGCACAATCAATTTTTTGAATATTTCAACGAATAGGTTTTTATTAGTCAATTTAAATGATTCGCCAATTCTAAATAAATCACTACAATCGTTTGATTTGAAGAATTACATCATTTTCTCGCAGTGAAATATCTTCGAAATGTTAATTTCAATTAATTTATTAATTTAATCAGCACTGATCCCTCGGCATACCCTAGTGGACGAGAATGACGAGTGACTAATGAAAATCTCATGGAAGAGATGATGTCTTTTCGACCGACGATCCATCTTTTTTTTTATTTCTCCCGATATTTTCATTTTCTAGACGAATGAAAGGTGCGATAACATCGAAAACTGCAGCGGCATTATCACTGATAATGATAAAAATAATAATAATCACAATATTATAATAGTTTTGATATAATCATCACTGGAGCGAGGGGAGGGCGAATAAAGTCGTCAGATGATAATGGAACTCCCGATCCACGAGGAACTCCTCGCGTGTCTCGTGATCTAAAAATATTAGCAATCCAATTTTCCAACAAATTTTCTACGTTTTTTTAATGTTCCGCACGTGTTCTTTTGATTCAGTCTGAGTGACAGTTTTCATCAAGTAGATATTAAATTTCCTTTTAGGCGAGAAAGAGGAAGCTATTGATACGATGACAAGAAAAATTGCGAGAAATGGGGCTAACGATAATATTCGAGGGATAGTGGCATGAAGGATTCAACTGAAGTTTCAGGCTCGAGGAGATTCAAGTGCCTTTTGAGGAATTTACCAACGGGAATTCCTCTTGAGGGCTTCTCGTTGAATATCATTTGAGAATGTCCGTTGGTGTAGGAAATTTCAAGACTGATTATTTTACGAGTTGAGATTTCTCGAGAGGATTAAAATTGACGATTTAGGAAACATAAAAAAATTTAGACGATTTAGGAAAACATAAAAAAATTATTAATTTAAAATTTTATGAAACTTTGGAAAGGATCGAATCAAAACTTCCAAGTCTCCAATGAAGAAACGTTTTTTTATCAGATAAAGGAGTGGATATATTGAATGAAAATTTTAAATTATATTCTCTGATAGCACCCAGTGAGACAAAAATCATCAGGATTTCGGTCTCGTCAGCAAATTTCGAGATATTTTGCAGTAACTGGTCTTCTAATTAAAATCAAGTCGTTCGATTGCAAAAATTTAATTTTATATTTCTATGACAACGAAAAAATCTGTTGAAAATTATTCCCGATCGTTAACAATTCTACAGAATATGATTTTTTTGTTAATCGAAACTCGAATGATTTATATGAGACGTTTCTCACCGCGAAAAAAATCTCAGAAAATCTTGGCCATTAGGCGTAATAGTTCCCCTTGAAAGCAATCAGACAGTTTTTCATTCCCAATCGATAAAACATCTATGACAATTTGTCGTAATGTTCTGTGATAGGGAGGGGACGACAGTCGGTCCTGGTTTCACGCTGAGCAGAGTTTTTACGCTGACGCCGCTGCTTGCCAACAACACTGATAAATGGGCCCTTGCCCTTGATGGCCAGCTCAAACACGAGGACACCAATTTGGCGTCCAGCACCCTGTAAGCCTCACCTAAAATTCTCAAAATTTTTTCATTGGAGTAAAAAAAAATCCAACGATTTGCGATAACAAGAGGTTCACAATACTTCTGCGATTTTTAATTTTTCTAACACTTCGTTCATTGTTTTTTTTTACCATGACTTCTCTGTTCATGTTTTTTGTTCGATCCGCTCGCAGGATATCCGCAAGGTCCCGCCGTCAATGAAAAAAAAGAGACAGAGGAAGTTGAGTCGAAAGTCTTAAAATCGTTAAATAAATTCGATAATGTTAATTGCTGTCCCTTCGGATATCCTAATCATCACCGGATATTCATTTTCAGTGTTTCACCTTTCATGAGTCATTCATCATCAATTTTTCTATGCATTTATTACATTGGCTATTATGGGGTTAACTCAACTGAAGAATTAATTCTCTTCGTGACCTTTTCGTTGATTTTCTGCTGAAAATTATGGATTTGGGGGGGAAATATTCTTCTCAAGTTGAGTTAATTCATAGAAAGAGAAAAATCAGTTGAAAAGTATCACTTCATTTCATTGATTCAATTTTTCACATCAATTCGAGGCGAAAATGCAATGACTCTAGTGAAAAATTCCACAAAAATGTACTAAAGTTATTGTATTTTTTATGGATTCCCAATAGAAATTCCTAGGGAGCCAATATGTCCTAAAATTATTAGAATTGAGATATAATTTTCAACAGATTTTTCCCTGGTGCATCTCGTGTCCACGACTAAAAAGCCCAATTAATCAAACCTGAAATTTTCTCAGCTTCAATTTCTATCCCAGATACACTATTATTTCGCTCAACAGTCGGTCGAAAGGAACATAAAGATATCACTAGGTACGCCGCTCCAATTGCTTCACTCACCAAATCATCAATTTATCGTCAATTGATTTTTTCTGGGGATCTTAGATAAAATACAAAAAAATGCTCCGCAATTTATCATCATTGCAGTGAGATAATGGAGACGTCCGAGGACATTCTGAAATAAATCTTGATTCAACCCGGAAAAACGCAAGTTGAAATGTACTGATGAAGGGAATTTGTTGGTTGGAATTGAAAAGTCTCAAAACAAGAATAATTTAGGTTGTTCATAACTGTTAACTTGCGATTTTTTAGTTTAACCAGGACTTGTTTGGAGGATTTTTTTTCGCTGAGTGCATTTAAATTTTTAGTTTTTATATTAAGTTTAGTATTTAGTTTAACGGATGTAATTGTGTAGATTTCAATAATCTGAGAGATACTAAAGATGAAAGAGAAAATTCCGTGCAAGGCAGGCTAACAATTATGTTTTAAAAATTAAAAGCATAAATTCATGTTGGCGGCAGGAATTTGGCATTTGATGACAGTTTTCAAATACTCAACAATAAATTTCAGTTTTCGTTTTTATAATTTTCAACTTGAGATTTTGTTTAATTCAAGCAAGATCTCTTGAAAAAATGTTTTCTTCTTTTAAACTAATTTGATCTTCAGTTGTCTCCAGTGAAAAATCGTCATTTATTCTTTGAAATGATTATTTACTCTAGTTTCATAGCATCATTCAACAAGAAAATAATTCGTTGAAGTGGTGATAAAGAAAATAGCAATAGAAGTTAACAGAGGCAATTGAGTAGTTCTCAATAATCTGAAACATTAAAGCTAAAAGAGAGTATTTCGTTTGACGAGAGATACCTCTGTCGTACCTATACTGGGGTATTCATTGCAACTCACAACTCCTCGATACTTATCTCATCCGCATGTTTCTCCATCTTCCTTTCTTCTGGTTATTACTCTTTATTTATTGCACTGCTTTGCTTTAGTCTGTTCTGACGTCTTTCTGTACTTCATTCCAAGAGATTCTGAACTATTGTTTCAATTTAGATGATTTTCTGTGGTTAAGTAATATAAGGGCACTAATATTTTTATTAATTGTCTTTTGTAGGATAGAATAATTCCTCGAAGCGATTGAATTTTCCTTCGAATTCAGTAATGTTGCGTTTCACTATTGAGTTATTAAAGATTACCTAATGCAGTCTATGTATATTTTTTTACATTCAGGAATGGTTAAAGAGCTTTCTCGGTTTATTTTCTCCTCAGACAGATTTGTAAAGATGAAGACAATCTGTAAACTTCCTTATTTCACTTGATCACAGAAACAGAGGGTTTGAAATGCATGGCTTGCAGTAGAAATTTTGATAGCAGGATAGGAAACTGAATTATTCATTAACCGAATTTATATTGTCGAAATAGTGTTGCCGATCCGTCGCAGAGGGAGAACCTCGGCATCATCGTCCAGTACAAAGTTAAAGTGAAACTTTGCCTAGGTCCACTGGGAGGGTGAGTACACTTGTTTGAGATACTCCCCTTTTTTCTACCCCAGTTACCTCCAGTTGTACAGAAAGTTTGCCCCCATTGCGCTTGAACAATACGTGTTATCAGATATTTTGTATATTTTCAGTCGATCCAGTCTATTTTTATTTTTATTTCATTGCTGAACTTGTTTCTATGATAGTCCCGCGATTAACGTAGTTTCATTTACTGTTATTGTTTGCAAAGGTTTACAAATTTCAATGAGTTTTACGACTTAAATTGCTTTAAGAAGCTGAGTAAATCGATTTCACTCCAGGTCTTTTTTACGAAACATGTGGAAGCACAAACGAACTATATTAAAAATACATTCACAAAAATCACTTGATAGTAAACGTAAAAATTGAGTTGAGAAAATATTCTTGATAAAGGTAATTACGGCGATTTCTATAACAACCTTTAATTTAAATTACTTTACTCTAGAAAAGAGGGTTTCATGAATACTTCTTTAGCTCGCTTTATTCCAAGATATCCGTGTTATCAGATGTTTGTTGTATTTTCAACGATCCAATCTATTTTTATTTCACTGCTGAAATTGTTTTTACGATAGTCTCGCTATTACTGTAATTTCATTTGCTGCTATTGCTCCCAGAGGTTTCGAAATTTCAACAAGTTATACGAATTAATTGAATTTCATGGCGGAGTGGCGAAACAGGATAAATCCATTTAGTTTCAGTTTTAGATAATAACATATTTAAAGGGACCATTGTGAAATGGAAAACACATTTTCAAAAGTATTATAATATTTTCTAATTTTCCGAATATCAAAAAAAAAAGGAATATAATCTCAGTGAGTATTAGCGTTAAAATTCATGTACAATCTCAATTTCATGAGGTGTATCTCAAGACAGAAATTTTTCAGAGTAAAATTATCCTCGTAACGCTGAAAATTTGATGAGAATGGTTTCCCATGCAATTCTAAAAAAGAACTGCCTCATGGAAAATATCTGCACCACCTCGAGTTTCAGAGGGACGGCAAACTCCCCCTGACCTATCCTGTTTCACTACTCCCCAGGAGAATTAAACTCAGCATATTTAGGAGTGTTGTTTTAGTTTTTGTTTCTTCTTCAGTGATCTAGTTGCGGAACTACCGTTCATCCTGATGCATCCTAAGCCAGAGGAGGAGGAGCAGCCCTCACGATCGGCCCCAACGCAGAGAATCGAGAATGGCGATGCTCATGTGAATAACGAGGGAAATTTAATTCAGTTAGATGCGTAAGTTTGCCTCTCTTTTTGGATTGGGATAGTCTCGACATGGGGCATTATTATTCGGGGGGGGGGGGGGGGGGGGGGGGGGGTTTGGGGTGGGGGGGGGAGTGAACAAAAGGGGAATGACAGTCCTGATAAGAATACTGATATTCATGGCACTTGAATGCTCTTGTTCATTCCGATTGAGTTATTGTTGAGAGAAGTCTATTGTTGTGGATCTATCCTTCAAGTGTACTTCACGAGTTATTAATAATTTTTTATATGAAGGGATAAATAAGAGGTCTTTTCGCACTCTGCGTGTCACACGCAGGATATTTGTCAGATTTTGTCGAATAATACCGCGGACTGTGAGCATTTCCCTGCTCGAGGTTCTTGTTGTATTTCTCTCAATGATACATTCGAAGAAAATCGTTTTGAAATGTCGTTTATGTCGGGGATGAAAATATCATTATCAAGTTATAAGAAGAATATCAATTCCAATCCCCTAAATTGTCCAATTGATATTTCCAGGGATGACAATGAAGACGACATAATCTTCGAGGATTTCGCACGGCTGAGACTCAGAGGAGAAGAGCCGGACTCGTCCCCCTAGGGAAGGCTGAAACTTCAAACGTCCAAATAACGAAATGCCGCATGATTCGTAAAAAAACGTGCTTTCTCCAGTCCTCAGAGGAGAACGACTAGAACAAAACTAAAACTAATAAATTACAAGAATTACGAAGACAATGTCTTTGAAAGCTGTAAATTAATTCACGTGTCTCTGCTTTATCCATAAATGTGCTGATGGTATTAAAAGAGAGAAGAGAAACAAACTGAACCACGAGAACATCCTTTACACCTTTATTCTTTCTCATTTCTGCGATCGATGACCGATTACGCTTATTAATTTACTGAGGCGAATTTTTACAATGGTTTTTAAACGATATCTCTATGGCACTCAAATGTGCAGACACGAGTAAGAATATTTTGCTACGTGAGACGATAAGAATGTATCGAACAGCACAATTGATTTGTCCCTTATGGCACAAATTTTTTCAATGTAAAAATCACGAATTTTTCAAGTGCAAACTCAAGTGCGAGCTTTGTATGTGGATTTTTATATTATAGTTATTTATGCAACTCTCACGTTTCTTATGAAGAAGGGAAAACTTATTGCATTAATTTTTGGCGTTTATTGGATATTATCTACCTCGAAGGTGTTAATGGAGTTTTTTAAATTTCAAGATCATTTGATTAAATGAATTTTGAGATTGGAATTGACGATCGTAAGAGATTTGTTGGAGCATTTGATGTGCATTGAAACAAAGTTCGTTGAAGTGGTTATTTTTCGTTTTTCTTTTGGCAGTGTTTGAGGAATTTTCTGCTTTACTCCAGAATTAAATATTCAGCATTCAAGGGATCTAATGGGGCGACGAGCGATGGGGATAATTTTTTGTGACAAAATTTAGTGTGAATAGATCACTTGCTTTAGAAGTATTCACTGAAATTCAGGTTTCACATGCAATAATGAAATCTTTGTTCTGCGTAATGTTTAAAAAATTTCCTTGTAGCATTTATTTTACCTTTGAAGAAAGTTTTGATGAGAATTTTGTTACCTTTAGATTTGGAATATCCAGCAAATTTTTTTTAGCAGTTTAGTTTTTATACAATGTTCACTATAAGATTTTTTAAAGAAAGTAATTCACATTGTCGTACAAATAATAAAATTTCCATGAATACTTTCGTTATAGTATGATTTTGCGTGAAAACATATTTTTTTCAAGAATTCAGTCAGTCTTTTTCACCTGTGATGGATTTTTTGTGAAATTTCCTTAAGATCAACTAGAAGATGTCGATAAATTCGACAAATATGATACAAAAATTAATGACTAAATTGCACAAAATTTCATTGAAATTATTTCTCTCCCGATAATTTAATAGTATTAGCAACCAAATGAATACTCGAGGACGAATTGTATCCTCCAACATTATATGTTGCCTCTGACCACATTTTTTTTCCTTTCGAGTACGAAACAAGTAATGCAGACAAATAAAATGAAAAATGGTCAAACTGTCATCTCGCCAAAGCTGAAACTGTTCGTTTGAAGATAATTGTACCTTTTCGATGGAATAAAGAACAAGGAGAAATGAAACACTAATCAATGAGGGCATGTTGCACAGCAACGAAATGGAATTTAGAAAGTAATATAATAATTTAAGATGAAGAACTACTTGTAAATGTCTAAATAATATTTAAAAAATCGTAATAGTGAAGGGAAATCGTCATTTTTGATGATAGAATATTGAGTAATTGGGGCTTTCGGGCTTGGATGACTGATTGCAATGAGGTATGGAGTGTTCGGGGTAATTGTACATTCGACGAAATCTAGAATATTGAGATTTTTTGGGAATAATTAATAGAAGAAGCACGAGAGATTGGAAATTAAATTAGCTCTGGGGCTGGAATAAAAATTCTTTTGTATTATTAGATAATTCAAATATTTGTTTCACTCAAGCCCAAAGGTATTATCTCAATGAGGACAATTATGTATATATGGAAAATTAATTATCAACCCAACGATGGAATTGTGCATTTCGATTTTTCACAGAATGTTTTTCCGCATCATTCACGCGAAAAAATCTTCTGAAAAAATTTATTAATGTCGTTTTCATCACATTGAAATGAAAAGTGAACTTTTCGGTACATTGTGATGAAAAACTTTGTTCGTAACACGTGCTAAAAATGTTTTTTGCACTCGTTACGGAATATACTATTAAATTCCAAAATATAACTAAGAATTAATCTTTTTTTTTGAGGGGATTTTTCACTTCTTTATTACGGAAATAAAATCGAAAGAACAGAGGATAGAGCCTGGATAAAAGTATTATTTTCAATATTTAACTGCTGGTCATCAGTCTCCAAACGTCTGAAACAATGAATACCCATGGAGATTACTAATGAAGATGAGAAATTCTCTCATGTGAATGAAGCGAATGAACGCTAGTGACGGACAAATAACGAATCTATTGTATTTCGACAACGAGAGTAGCGATAATAAACCAAACGTGACGAATTCTTCCGTTGAGAATGAATGAATGAAACGTGGGAAATGACCACTTTGCAAAATTCGGAGATTGAAGAATTCGGACTCAATTCGACATTTTTTTTATTGAGAATATACCGAATGAGAGTCGTCAAAACGTGTGAGGATATACAAGAGCATTAAATAGACAGTAATGAAATATATATAATATATATATGTATCTGTATAAATTGTGTATTCTCGTTTAATGACTGTAATAATTTAATAAATCCTATATATTGGAAATGAGGGGTTTGGACTCGTTTCAAATTTGGGAGATTCCCTTGATTACCATAAGATAATTTGGCTTCAAAATTTTCGACATTCCTTGAATTTTGTGGGTTATTGATGGTATAAATTGAATTTTCTCAATTGTTAGACGTTAAACTCTATTAGAAAGGGAGAAATTTTCAAAAGATTTAAAAAAAATTTATTATCAAGTAGAGTTGACATGCATAATGATTACAGCAAAAAAAATTGCGAGGCTAATGACGTAATTAATAGAATTTTGACGAGAAAAAATAATCACTCGTAAATTTAAATCTACAAGAATACATTTCATTGTAGTTATTTTAAACAAGTCTTGAAAAAGCACGTGCAATTCTGTTGCAGATAGCGCAAGTATCGCACCTAGATATATATATATACGATTACGCTGTGCATGACTTTACCTCTCTCACTTGTATTCAGTGGTCAGTTGCATAGTCGCAGAGTTCTGAATGGTCGTAGCGCAATCAGCTGTTCACCGCCTTCCAGCTGCTCCGAGTAATTTCAAATATTTAAAAGAATGTAAATGCTGTTGGCGATATTTAATCTATTAATCCGTATCCTATTTTCATCCAATCGAAAAGTAAATGTGTGAGGGGACATTCACGATTGCTGTGCATCGATTTTACAAAATTGTAACCCAAATTTTGAAGCCGGCGAATTTTTTGGGATGACAGCAACTGCGATTAATTGAAAAAAAATAGGTAATTAACCATGGATTGGATAAGAATATCCCAGATTCTGTGCATGTTCGGTTTTTTGAAGGAATTCAGACCTGGAGAGCCTTTCATCACTGAGTACCTCACGTCAGAATGGAAGAATTTCACTGCGGAACAGGTAACATCACAGAATATTCATATTCAATGTTTTTCTTCTGAAAAAAAAAACGTATTTCCGCAACAATTTTGGAAAATAAAAAGTGCAATTATTCACTTAATTTTTAGGTGACCGAAGACATCTATCCAATAGGTACCTACAGCTACTGTGCAACCCTCGTCCTCATTTTTCTTCTCACGGATTTTCTACGGTATAAGCCGATAATAATCCTCTGTGGGGTATCCGGAATTGTCGCATTTAGTGTTTTAACTTTTGGAAAGACCTTGGGATTAATGCAGTTCCTGGAGTTCATGTATGGTCTTTATCTATCGACAGACGTGGCTTATTACACTTACATTTATGCCAAAGTCGATACCAAATATTACCAGAGAGTCTCGAGTTACACGAGGTCAGCATTTCTCTTCGGGCGATTCTTCGCCAGCACTGTATCACAGCTGATAATATCGTTTCATCTTCTCAATTATCACCAGCTCAATTTCCTCACCATTGGAGGTACGTAGATGTTAATACTATTGGTAGGTGTTAATGAAAATGTTGGGAGAGAAATTGTGACTGTGAGGGGTTCCAGCAATTCTCTATGGCTTCAGGGATGACAATATTTTCCGGACGGATGTGTATTTTTAACCACGTCTGAATTGTAATTTTCATAATGTTACTATAGTTTACAACAGTTGAATTCCAAAGAGATCTAACAATATTGATTCGACTGGATATAATAATATTCTCCCTTTTGCCACTTCTAATGTTATAGGCTATTGAATTTCTATTTGAAATAATTTGAAACAAAAATTAATTTATATTTACGCTTGGAGATGAAAGACATTTTTATGGATGGAAATTCTGAGAAGTATGAGGCATGACGTTTGGGCTTTAGTTTTTAAAGTCTAAACAGAGTGAAATGAATGGAGCCTATTGAGTGCATGTCACCAGAGGTCCTGGGCATAGTTTTTCCCTTTGTTTTTTTTAGTTAGTTCCTCCAATGAATTCGTTGAGAGCGGATGTGTCTTCCAAAGGCATAAAATAAAGAACAGTTAATTCTACCTTTTTTTGATTCAATTTTTTAAATACCCCATTTCCAATATAGGCATTTTCAAATCAGCCAATTTTTTTCTTAGAATTGCTAAAAAAATTTAATCAATTTAAACAAAATGTCCACAGGTCAAGTCCTAGCCACAATCTGGGCGTTATTTCTCCCATCAGTGAAGCAGTCAATCTACTTCCACCGTCCTGACTCATCTAAAAGTGATATGATCAATTGCACAAACTCCAGCTATGAACAATCGATAGCTACCTCCGGAGTACGATTGGAGTGCACTTCAAAAAGTCAACAGAGTTACGACGGAAGACCCCTCCTTCAGAAAATAAAAACCGCTTATTATCTACTGTGGAAGGACTTCGTGAAAGCATACACCAGCTTTCACGTGCTAAAATGGTCATTCTGGTGGGCAGCAGCATCTTGCGGTTATCTCCAAGTGCTCAGTTACAGCCAGCCCGTCTGGCATACTGTTGTTGAGAAAGATGATATGATGTATAACGGCGCCGTTGAAGCACTCTATTCTATTATTGGTCAGTAAGCATTTCATTATACTTCATATTTGTTAAAATAGCTTCTCGAGTGGCAAGCAAATAAATCGGTTGATTAAATTACAACGATAACATCAAGAGATTAAAATGTTTCGTATTTATTTTATCGGTATTCACATTTAAAAACAGACACTCCATTTTTTGGTATGCCGTATATTTCTGGCTTTGTAGAAAAATAGAAACAAATCTCGAGAAACTCTTATCTTTTACTTCCACCGTAAATGAGATAATGAAACCGTTTGTGATTCCAACACAACTGGTATGAATTACCTTCCACAAACATGCCATTCGATATGCAAACAGTTGGGCTGCAAATGCATCAATAAAAATCAAACATAAGCTTCAATTATTGTTGCATCATCACGGTTATTCAAGCATTCATTCAATTTTTGTTTGATATGTGAGCTCAAGGAGAATAAGAGATATTATGTTCAATTTGATGAATCGTCGGCTTTGATGACAACCCTGATATGATTACTGCAATCTTATTCGAGCTCATGATCTTTTGATATTACCCTGATAAACTAAACGGCGAGTTATTGATGCAGGGTTAGCTCCAGGTTTATGGAAATTTCACAGGGCTTCTGTCTCTTTTTTATTTTTCTCAAAAAATCCAGAATT
Organism: Psyttalia lounsburyi; assembly: GCA_030522865.1. Lineage (NCBI taxonomy): Eukaryota > Metazoa > Arthropoda > Insecta > Hymenoptera > Braconidae > Psyttalia > Psyttalia lounsburyi. The sequence goes on from JAPYZN010000932.1 coordinate 16,014, forward strand.
AACCAAATACAACTCTAGTTTTGTTTCTTTTAAATTTTGCGAATCAGATTTACTACACATTTCCTTTTTTTTTCCTCGGACAGGTGCTGCTGCTGTGTTCGCCGTTGGGAGATTAAGACTCAATTGGGATTTCCTGGGAGAAACTGTACTAGCTGTCTTCACATTTATCGAAGGCATTCTTCTCCTCGTAACGGCACATAATTATAATATTTGGGTCCTTTACACTCTTTATATTATCTTTGGAGTTATTTATCATACGATTGTGACTGTTGCCAGGTAAGTTTAAGAGGATATCAAGCATTCGCATTTATTATTAGATAAGGAATAAATCAAATTTTTATTTTCTCTTTCCTTTCGAAGTTTCGAAGTGGCGAAAAAAATATCGGAGGACAGCTATGGTCTAGTATTTGGAATCAATATCCTAGTATCTCTGATTTTTCAAACGATCCTCACGTTTATCGTAACCAGTGGACGTGTCTTCAAGTTAGATATCAGACAACAGGTGAGAGACTCTGTGATACATGACCCATTCAAATTTATCCATATCGTTAGCGATCAAAATAAATGCAAAATTAAGCAAGCAAATTTGATTTATTATATCAAATGTTTCATATGATCTATAACTTCCATTGACGTTATTATCAATTCATTGAATTATTTTTAATGATTCTACAAATAACTCTTTAATCATATATAATATTTTTTTTAATTCCTTGATGTTATGAAAGCTTTGTCTTTGTTTTACATCCTCACCAGCCTTTTTCTCTTCTCTCTACTTAGATTAAAAAATCTACATATATTTAACAATATACATCCGTCGATGACTCCTTTTAGACCTTTATAGATGCAATAATATTGTTAAGTTTTTCATTAAATTGAGTAATTAGTAACAAATAAATGATACTGAAGAGGATTTGCGGATTATACATGAAATTCTATTTTATTTTTCAAGACTTTTCTGGATTTCAATCGTCGTAATCATCGACTTTTTTTTAAGGGGTTACATGGGTTTTAGTCGCGTAAAAACGGCGTATTTTCAATATTTTTTTTTTTCATATAATAAATGAAATATTTAGTCCTATTTTTTTTCTTATCCTAAAGGCACATATTTGATAAACAATTTCGGAAATTTTTGAAAGAAAATATTAAAAACTCCGCCATTGTGATGTTATTTTCGGCGAGCCCTCGGAAAAAAAGGTGCATTCGCGTTGACAGCACAACGCCTAGCAGGATCATCTGAAGTGAAAAAAAAAATTTGTGTTTTAGTTAATTCGTCAAACTATAAACTGGACGTAGAAAAAAAAATTGAAAATTAAATTTCGAAAAAACTTTGTGGCATTTTGGAAAAAGAAATAGTTGTAATTGAAAACAAATAAAATCCTTCGTCCAAGTCATTGTAAATTGTATCTCGAAGATTTCTTTCAAATTTCATCGAGATCGGTGCAGTAGTCTTCGAGAAATCTTGCGGTAATCGGAGCCCGGGTAGCTTTGAACGCACCATTTCAAAAGGCTGTATCTCCGAAACTATTACTCCGATCATCTTGAAATTTGCGGACAATATTCCAGAAATGTTGTAGATTTTAATGAGCAAAAAAACATTTTTTTGAATCCGTGAAACCCATGTAACCCCTTAAGTAAACAAGAAATGGAAAAATTAATTGTCTTTCAATTTTCAGTTTGTTGTCTACGCCTGGTACTTCTTCATTTTGGCTGTGTTATTCATCCCCATGGCAGTCATTACAATTGTGAAATCGTACAGAAGTGGTGCGAATGTGACAATGTGGGCTCCAACAGATGATTCCAGTGAATCTTCTTCTAATCAAGGAATCGATGAGCACCGTAGTTAGATCCAATTTTACCTGTCGTTGGCTACAGTATTCTAGTTAAACTGAATTGGAAGAGAGTACTAGAGAGTCGTAGATGAATGAGATCTCTCAATATTTTCATAAAAGGAAAAATGAACAGAAAACGATAACTATTTTTTTCCTTTTGCTATTTGTCTTCTGACAATTTAAAATGTCATACATCATTTTTATAGCAATTGTTATCAAGAAGTATTGACTGAACTAGATTATTGTTTCATAGTTCATTATCGACTTTCCTTACATTGCTCTGAATATTAATATGTAGAAGAGATGACCAAAGGAAGCAGGCAATTTTGCTCCTGCTTCGATTTGTCTTCTGAGAATTTTAGAAGCTTTATGTATTAGGTCTCTACCAAATCTTCTGATGAAGTGTTAAATTATGTGGGACTGGATTCCAAAGATTTTATATCGTTAGATCTATTATGATCCATAGTATTTTAATAATAAAAGATAAAAGATGAATGTGCTGGGAAATTTTTTTTGGAAATCTCGGCTGTGAATATTGCGGTACCTTCTATCAGAAATTATAATTTTTCATATGTACGATTATAGAACTAATCGTAATAAGCGTTTTTTTCCATTCAATGACATAAGGCACCATTATCTATTTATCTATTTGTTCACCGACAACGTCCTACAATAAATAAATCACGCCTTTGGACGATATTGCGAAGGTCACTCGTGACCATCAATGCCTGGCGAGTCGTAAATAAAATCGTTGAAAAAGCGTAACATAAAAATCTCTCGTCAAGACACTGGCGTAATGAGCTATACTCTCTGGGATTTTCCCCCGGTTCGTTCCGGCTACGTCACCTCTTGTATTTGAGAAAACGCTGGAACGCGCAATCACTCACACAGGCCCACTTCGTAATTTGTGTCGTTACAACCGAGACTGGTGTGTAAGTTTTGAGTTTGAGAAGGGCAACAGTACAAATCCGGCCTCCGCAAACACCCGCAGGGAATATAAAGCTGTGAACCTCACTGAACTTGTACAGTTGGAATATTGCCTGATGTCCGAAGTGATCGAACGTTAAATGTGAAAATTGTGATGATGTAAAATTGAATGAATGAAATCTTTGAATATTTCAATAAACAAGTGAAGCAAAAAGAAACAAAATTGGTATTTACCGGACTATTCTCAACTAAATTGTAATTTGTTTACTTAATTTAGTTGAGCTAATAGAGGATCAAAATGAAGGTAAGAGTTGTAATTTCATCTTGAAAACTTAAACTCTCGATTTCTGCTTGGCTTTGATGATTCTCTGGGATTATTGATTGAAGTTATGAGATACAGATTGACCCGCTGATAACATTTGCGGCGTCGAGCATCGCTCGATGAACTAATTCTCATTTTCGAGATTGAATTCGTTGAGTTGTGCGTCAGATTGGGATAAATAAAATAGATTTATTTATTCATTCATATATTATGTTGCATTTTCCATTTCTGGTATCAGTTATATTACGGCTGAAATAATTAATAGTAATTATTAATATACATTTATTCATTTACACAACGATTATCTGTTTTCAATTAATAGAAAATCTAACTCTAATAATTCAATAAAATTGACAGCATCAGCAAAAAAATTCAAGCGGATCAATTAGACTTTCTAAACAATTGATTAGATCTTTTTAATATGTTTTATATACAACTCCGATGCCTGAAGTACAACAAACGAAATTACATATCGACTGCGTCGTATTAAAACAAACGTTTCGCTCTCACAATCAACGTAACGTTCACAATGAATTTTATTTCTCATCAGCCCGATTTCACACTCGAGTGCGAGAGGAAATTCATAAAAAGTAACGAGTGACCGACGTGCCCTGGTTGCATAAATAACGATTAAAAATTGGGGGGAGGGAATGGGCAAAAAGAAAACTGTACATAATTTTGAGAGCACTCAGGATGATTCAACGCTCGCGGCGGAGTTTGTTGTATTATTAATTTATTCACACAGAGACACACGTCAGGGAGCCTGGGGCCCACATTAGCGTGACAATGATCTTGACCCAACTTATATTAGCCGGATCTTCGTTTCGTTTTCATTTGTGACGGGAGGGGAGATACGCGGCTAGCAGACGATAGACGATAGCTTTCACTAGTTTTTCGCTTGGGGGAAAATAAAAGTCGAGTAGTTAGTGTGTGTAGCTTAATTGTGGCACATTTAAGGATATTATATTCAAGGATATTCAGGTGTTACCTAGAAACTGTTTCCGTAAAATTATTTTCACTGAGACGTCTTCAGATAAAGCAAAATTTTTCAAGGAAAATTGTTTCAGCTCAACACTAAAGGAATCTTTAATAAAAGTCCAATAGAATTTTCTATCGAATTGAACATCCATCGATGTCTAATCCTCTTCCTCCGGCACATGTGATTCCATAAGTACACTTTGATCTTCAACATTATCGCCTTCACCTCCAATTTCCCTCCTCCTCGCCGTCTCTCGCTAAAAAATCCTGGAGGTGGGAATGAGTGCGTCACGTACAATGTAACACGTCAAAAGAATTTCTCGCCGGGGAAAAAAGGGGGAGAGTCCAGCGCGTCCCAAGACTTCCCTGTCACGTTCATTCGGTTCCGTCAAGTCCAACCGAACGTTTGTCATTTTTTTTCCCCCCTTCTAACTTCCCTCGATTTTCCACTGGTGTAACCTCACCTGGAGTCACAATGGATAAGTCGGTGAGTAAATAAGACGTAAACACGCAATTTTCATCGTAAAACAATGGGAAGAAAAACAATGGAATTGTACGGGATCCAAAGTTTAAGTGTCTCTTGTAGGGTTTCCGGTGGTTCTTTTTCATTATCAACGTTCGGTCTACCGTGAAACCCCCTCATCCGCGATTAGTCACCCCTTGTGGGCACACGGAACAGTGATAACAACAATTTATGGGTCTGTTTAGAGGATTTTTTACGAATTTATTTAGAGACCATTGCTCAGGAGAGTCGGTAATTCGTCTACGTCACGAGCATGTCACTTTCACTTCTTTTTGTATAACGTCGGGGAATGTATCCAAATTTTTTACTTTTACATTAGTTGTTTGCTGACAAAATTGTTAATTGTGGAGAGCAAAAGTTGCAAAAAATGTTTTTTTTCTATGTTCACAACATTGTTGATGCAGTTAAATACTTACAGGTTTATTTTTTTTCATTTCGGCGACAAATCTTTCATTCGTATGGATAGTCCACATTAATCTTAATTTTTTTTTATTCCAATGGAAAATGAAGAAAATAATGAACGGGAGAGACAATTGCGTTGTTTACCTCATACCAGCAATGATAGTTTTCAAATGGAACATGTCCTTGCACCGATCGACTGAACTCAATGGATAAATACCCACCGGAAAAAACGAATCAAATCCGCGTACGTATGCATGAGAGGGATCCAAGCATTGCGAAATCCTTCGGGTGTTCCCAATTCGTAAGAGACCATCTCATGAACACACAAACCGCTTTCTCCACGTACACACGTTTTTTGTTACCGTGAAAGTCTTTCTCATCCGGAGAACTCTATTTTCATTTTAAAAAATGAGTCATACGAGAGCGAAATTGAAAAAAAAAAAATTGTTTTCGATTATGAATGAGCCTAGGGAATAGATCGGATTTTTCTCCGTTTCATTTCGTTTTCATAGGGATTGGACAACTGAAATTTAGATTGATTAATGATTAAACCAATAATTAAACTATACGTGTGTGAATTTTTATGAATTTCGCGTCAAAATGTTTTAAGAATTTTATACGATGACTCTAAAAATTGAAGAACAATCCCTGAAAATTGGGGTTTATTTTCCGAAGACTGCTCGGGTAATGGGTAATTTTCCATGTTGAAATAAATCGAAATCATCATTTTCGTCACTCGATTTGGCAACAGTCACTCAAGACCTCGCCTTATAATTTGATCACGCATTCACAGAGACACATTCTCGGTAACAAGAAGGAGGACATCGACTTCATGATTACTGTCCTTACGGTGATTAATGGACAGGCTCACATTACGCTAGTTTCTTAATTTTTTGCGCATTTCTGAAATCCGTTATGTCCTTGTTTCTTACGTTGAGAGGCTACTTAAATTTTTACGCGACTTTCAGCAATTTTTATTGTTTGTTCAATGATACAGGAAGGTAATAAAATTGTTTGCGAACGACGGTTTTTCAATGACTGATTGTGTACCGAAATAGTTATTGCAATCACTAAATTTTTTTATCACTTAATACGAAAATTCGATGAAAAACATAGCTCATGTATTTTATAATTCTTATAAACATGTAAATTACTCGAGAAATTCATCTGATCATAAAAACAAAAGTAATTAAAATATTCAATAATTTTCAGGGGTTTTACACGCTACTCAGTCTCTTGTTGGTCTCCACGATCGCAAGGACAAACGCCCAATGTTTGACAGGCAACGACAATCCACGGACAATGAATCCAGATGCCAAGAATATGCTGACAGCGTCCAAATTCAACTTCACACTCGACGCATTCAGAAAATCAGCAGCCATCGAGTCCAAGGATAATATATTCTTCAGTCCTCACAGTTTACACGAGGCCTTAACCCTAGCGTTCTTCGGCGCGCGTGGAACAACAGAGGAGTCCTTGAGAAGAGCACTTCAGATACCTCAAGAGCTCTCAAAGATTGACGTCCAGAGAAGCTATGCACTTGACAGGGCTTTCAAGAAGGTCCAGGAGGATCTGGTAAATATTTGCATTTATTTGGGGAAATAATGTTCTTTGACGACGCAAAAAGTCTTGACTTCTTTCCAAGAAGTGCCAAAGTATATTTTCCACTGATTTCTCACATTTTTCCTACCGGCCATTAACATTCGCTATGATTCCTAGGGGAATATCTCATCGAGCTATGAATTAAAAACTGCCAATCGCCTGTACATCAGCAGTGCCAAGAAGGTCAAAGAGTGTATGCTGGACCTCTTCGGTCAAGAGCTCGAAAAAGCAGACTTCAAAGGAGACCCGAATGCCGTCAGAGTGAGAATCAATGACTGGGTCAGCAACACCACCAAAGGTCACATCAAGGATCTTATCCCGTCCGATGGCATCGACGAGACCAGCGATCTCGTTCTCGTGAATGCCGTCTACTTCAAGGGACTCTGGCAGAGCAAGTTCGATAGCGCCAATTCCAAGAGAGATATCTTCTATGGGTCGAAGAATTCTTTGGTCACTTTCATGAGACAGAAGAAGACATTCAATCACGGTAAGTTCTTAATTTCCAATTGTCACAAGGGATGATTACCACAAATCATTGCATGGTTTTCCTCCAAGAAATATTTTCTACAATCACGAATTCATTCCAGTTGTATCGGAAGAACTCGGAGCGCACGTTCTGCAGCTTCCCTATAAGGGTGAGGACGTCTCCATGTTCATCTTCCTGCCGCCCTTTGCAATGGCCCGGGCCCTGGACCAATCAGCCACTGGAGATCGCGATGGACTCAGACAAGTCATCGAGAGAATGACCACCACCGAAAGGGGGATTCAAGAGCTTCAGGACATCCTCAACGATGGAATGCCATCCAAAGAGGTCGAGGTATCTCTTCCTCGTTTCACAGTTGAGAAGCAGCTGCCGGTGGGACAACTCCTGGAGGAAATCGGAGCTGGTGAGCTCATGAGAGCTGGCGCTGATCTGACGGGCTTCGTTGAGGATGTCGAGAGTCTGCATCTCGGCGATGCTGTTCACAGGGCGAAAATTGAGCTGAATGAGGAGGGAACGACAGCTGCGGCTGCTACCGCTCTCTTCAGCTTCAGGTCGAGCAGACCTGCCGAACCAGCTGTTTTTAATGCCAATCACCCGTTTGTTTATCTGTTGTATGACAGGCAGAGTCAGTCCATCATTTTCACTGGGATCTACCGCACTCCCGCGGTTCCTGGGGAAGCATGAAGGCTGGGAAGCATGAGGAAGTCTTTGAGTAGGTGGAGAAAACGGTTTTTTGAATTGGTTAGAGAAAGAGGGGAACGACATTGATCGAGCAGAGTTGCTAGATCCGACCCGAAAGCAAAAGTTAACTTGTGGTAATATCGATCGTGTTTTCGAGAGTGAAAAAATCATGATCTGATCCTCTTTGAACAATTCAATTTTTCACTTTCTCATTAGGTTTGGTAACGCTGTAGTCGTGTTGAGGCTGAGTTTTTGGTGGGTTTGGTAAATAGTGATTTTAGAGCTTGGCTAGTCGATGCCTAGCCGCCTAGTCACACGAAGTTGTGGATATTATCAAAAAAGTTCCCTTTTTTTGACAGCTGAAAAATCTTAAATTTTTAGATTTATTTCGTAATTCATTTTTATCGTCAAATTATCAATGTATCACAGAATAAAAATCATGAATTCCCATGACTAATTTTTTCAAATCAGTCATCAATATAAATATTTAGTTCTAAGCTATGTAAACATTGTGTGTGAATTGTTAGACATAACATGAAGGAGATGTGTAATACCACGAATACATCGAATATTTATTTTTAGAATTTCGGGAATTTTAATTTATATTTTTCTATCCCTTCCTGATTATCATCTCAGATAATGGATCGTCTTTTTTGTTGTCTGGTCGATGGCTAGAGGAAATGTTAATGCTTGAAGCATTCCATGGAAATTTACTTTCCATTAAAATATTGTAAATTAATCATTCAAATCATCATAGAAACAAAACATACATCACAGAAGGGAATTTGTATGACGTTCCACATTCTTGTGACGTGACAGGAATAGGATAGGATAGGATAGCATCCAGGATAATTCTCAATATAAAATTCACAAGAAATTTCACTTTTGCATTTCAGCCATTGTCGATAGATGTGATTTTTTTATTGTCAAAAAAAATTCTGTAGTTATTGCCGTTGCCACCAGCTCACATAAAATTAACTTCTCCGGTGCAAGAAAAAAAAATCGCAAGAGCCTCGACGAAGATAAATAAAGGATTTTGTTGTTATTCGCGGGCTCTTATGAAATTTATGTTCAAAGTGATGAATTACCTACAGCACGCTTCTAAAAATAAGAATAGCAGTAGGAAATCGTATTGAAAAACATGCTGAATCGAATATCCTGAAAAAAATCTGTGCTATCCGGGCAAAAAGAGGGAATACGTGAAAGGTCCTATCCGAATTAATCACATGTTAGCATGTGCAAAAAGAACATTTTGACTGTTTAATTCCTGGATAATAAATTAGACTTTAAGAATTAAAAATTGAATTCTTGTCAGTGTTTCAAAATAATATCTTCTGTTGAACATTTCAGTAGTAAGTGTTGGAATATACGAGGATACCTTCACAGCTTTCCAAAAACTACTTGACAAATATTGATGACATTGGGCAAAAACGATTTCTGGGAGAGGACTCATTTATGAGCGGTTGTACTGCAAATTCGAGAGTGGTTTAATCCGAGACATGTGTCCAAATTTGAAGAAGTGTGATAAACTTTTCCCTTGGGTTTGTCAGTAAGGGTTTTTCATTTTCTTATAGTTTAGTCTTTCGACCACTGTCTAGAAGAACAGTCGTGCCTTCCTCGTGCTGAATAGAGTTTATTTTGAATGAAATATTTAGTGGAGTCGTCCAAATTAGTTATTTGATCTTTGCCATATTTCAATAGGAAGGACCAAATCTGTTAGAAAATTTAATACGACTGGAACTGACGCACAGTTCTCAGATGTCCATTCAGATTTATGTCTTGATTTTATATTTTATCTGTATTTTTTATAGAAAAGTACAAGAATTTAGAATTTATTTTAGAGATAAATACAAAAGATTAAATTTTTCTTTACAAGAGATTGAAATTTAAAATTTGATTTTCAATCAGCTTCGGATTCTGCGTCAGAGTCGGCTTGGGGAACTGGTTCTTTCCCAAACTTTCCTTTTTTATTGTTGTTTCATCTTTATAATATTTTTCACTTCCTTGATTTTTTTCTGGCGAAGTTGACGAAAAGAAATTATTTAATTCACTTGACATATCTCTTTTTTTGTTGTGATTTTGTTATGATCAAATTTTTGCATGTCTTTACTCGAGTTAACGGTGAATTAAGGTATATTTGGTGAAAATATAGATCGTAATTAGTCTCATTCCATTTCTTTCTAAAGTTAACTACTTTTCAAGCAATTGTTACCATTTTTTTGTAAATTTTTCCATAAACTTCAAATGACTATCTTCAGTGAATGGACTGCGAAAACTCGGTTTGCAATTAGAAATGTAGGCGGCAATTTTGTATTTGCTTTTACAGCAAGGGTTCCAAAACATAGATTAATTATTGGATGCTTCGTATTCGCCCTCATTTTGCAATTTTTTTTTAAGAATACAGTAATATCTGTAAGAATTGATCGATCAGTACCTATAACAACACGACGATATATACAGGAAATTCTTTAAAAAATTAAAATTCCTATAGTATACAATGTAATTAGTAAGAATAGATGGGTGACAAAAAACGTTACCCTCTTTTTTTTAACGAAGGGAATTGAATAGAATAATCTAGTCAGTTTACTACGATGAGTCTAGTAACACAACTACCTCGGATATTTATTTTTAGGCGTTGTGGAATTTTAATTCTCTTTTTTCCATCCCTACCTGATGTTATTCATCGCAACAAATGAATCTACTCTTTTGTTCCTGGAGCAGACAATAATTTTATCATTTTTACATTTCATATCTCATCAACTCATCCAAGCTTCGTTCTTTATTTCGTAGTTTTTGTTCTTCACGTGAAGATTTCTCTGTTTTGGAGACCGAGAGAGGGAAATATTAATGGCAGAAGATCCGTTGGAATCGCCGACTACTTCCGGGTGCAACAAGTTGGCATTGGATTACGTAAGTGAATCCTCTTGGCTTTACCCAGACTCCTGTTTCACTTCGAGCCTGAGTCCTTGAAGAGAGTGATGAAGCCTTGAATCAACACCAAATGAGATGAATCCAGTTTTATCCTTGAATTATTCGACTGGCAAAAGAATTTCAACAGCGACTTCCGGTCTTTGGGATTTGAATTCTCTTGTGAGTTATCCAATGAGTCAACGATTCAATACAATCTCATTTATTTTTCAATTAAAATTACTTCATCAGCGAAATAAAAAAACTGATCGACATTCAAAGGCAATTTCGATTTTAGATTGAGTAGAACATGTTATCAAGTATTTGGGCTGTTCGTTGGGTAATGGAGGTAGAAAAAGGTTGAGGAAATGTTTTGAAAAAGGTGAAGTAATTGTTGATTGAGCTGTCATTAAATTTTTTTTATCTACGTTACATTATCTAAAAAAGAATGAAATTTCGGGGCCAGTTCAATTGAATTTGAATTGTTCTCATTTTTCTAGCCAAAGTGTTTTTATGAAATTAAATTATATTTTGCCGTGATTTTTAAAATAATGGTTCTTCAACTTTTCTCCACGTTACGAAAATGTCAAATTTTAAATGAGAAATGACGGCTATAAAACTGGAATGAAACCAGAAGCTAGAAAAAAATATGTAGGAATTGGAATGAAAATGCCCCCTGGATTATTTACGAGCAAGGAAATAATTTAATGACCATTTTCACCACAATTTTACGACACAGTATGCAACATTTTATTCAATCAACTATCAACTAAGTCTCGAAGCACCTGAAAATGTATATTCACATCGCGAGAAATTTTTTTTCCCCGAAATTCCTTCGTTTTTGTTCGAGGTGAATGAGAAAGACCATTTTAATCGACGTCGTTCCACATCCTTTGTCCTGCATATAATTGCCCTGCCATCAGACCTATTCTTTCTTGTTCTCTTCCCTCATGACAACAGAGGGGCCGACGTGAATGATCTTGAACCGTTAGGGTTCTTCGTACGGGTTTGTCGAAAATTTCTTCTCTAAATGGGTAGAAGCCCAAATTTACCAAAGGATTCACGGACATTTTACTTCTGAATGCCAGCATTCAGTGGATTTGTTCAAATTTTTCGGTTTGAGAATGTTGTAATGAAGGCGTGGGAGAGAAAAGAAATGTTAATTAATTAAATCATTTGATATGATTTTAGTTCCGCCATTCGATTCGTGTTGAAAGCCGCAGAAAATTCTTTTTATCATTTTCAAACCACTTGGGAGCGACCAGGTAAGATTGCGAAATCATCACCAACACCAGCAACTTCCGCCATTAATAAAACTTATTACGTCCCGAAAACAATCAATTCCTCTTTTTCTCGTCCTCCTTCAAAAAGTTTCCTTACAACATCAGGGTCAATCGTCATGGAATCCGTCAGCTCAAAAACTCGAACTGGAACGCGAAACGCCCATTGGCAGATTATCTATAAAGATAGAAACCTTTGGTTTTTTCTTGGGCATTGTGTCGAATTAGTCGAACGTCGGAAACTTCTTTTTCTCATGCGTTGGCTTCTTAGACTGGCTCTAAATAATACAGAACACTAAAAAAAAATGGAAATTGAGTGGGTATAAAAAAATGTAATAGAAAACTCTCTAGGATTTTATATTGAATTATTCCGTACGTGACGCCGAATTTAATAAATTTTTGCGAAATTTATATTGATTTATTTAATTTTATAATTTCGTAAATCTCACAAATTTAGGGATTTATTGGCTTCTCAGGAGACTTTGTCATTTATTTTTTTTTCCTAAATAGAATTTCCTTAAAATCCCTGAAAAGTACTCGACTCCTCACAAAAATTCAATTCTTCTTTAATCGTAATTTATAATCAATGGGAATATATTTCTTTAAGGTGAAATAATGGGGTAACCGGTGGTTGTCATAATTTATATGGAATACTTTGTACCTGACAGTGGAGAATGTTTACGATCGAGGATTGAGTTGAATACAAAGAAAGGTAATTTCATAGGTGAGGTTACGGGGTCATTGGCTACTGCAAATTGCCTCATTGATGCCTGGCACAGATCTCTCAATTTTCGGTGGTAATGTTTCCTTTCGTGTGGTATAGAGTCGTGAACATTATCGCTGAATTTTTAGCCCGCTCATTGTTAGCGGGCAAATTTAATGGTTTATTGCGGGCTCATATTAGTGGGATATAAAACTCACCTGGTGCTACTCTCAATTGCCTTTACTTCACTTTACATGTTCGATGTTTATTCTTCCGTGCGGCTATTTTTTTTTTTTTTTAGGAGAAAATACCGTTTCACTTTTTCTATAAGGCTTCGGCGTGGGAATTTGGAGCAGTAGGCGAGAGAATTCTAGAGGTATTTTGATGAAAAATTAGGCTCATTCGTTTTCAAATATAACAAACGTAGCGAATCCGGTGGAGAAATCCTCGGAATTTTTATTGCCGTTTTTGCGGAAATACTCAAGAGAAAATATTGTATAAATCAAAATAATTGAATTCGCCATTTATTCGTAGAAATTATTCTATTATTATGTTATTGTGATCATTCCTCGGCTCAATTTTTCAGAAAGTTTTCCAATGAAAATAAAAAGAAAGGAATGAGAAAAATTTGGTAAAACTCCATTGGAACAATTTTTACAGAAAATATCGCAATTGAGAAAGTGGTATTGAGAGATTGATTTATTGTTGTCGAAAATAGTTTTCTTCAATCGAAAAAAAAAGTTTTAAAATAAAAGTGGAAGTTTTGTTTTTCAATAAGATACAGGACTTGTAATATTAAATTCCCCAGCCATTGCTAATTATGACTCTCCCAATTTTACAAACTCTCGTTAATTTTACGAATTCGTGCGTTTTTCCAACAATATCTGGTAGACGATTAATCTAAATTTCTGCAGATTTTCAAAGTGTCTTGGATTTTCCTCTAATTAACAAAAAAAAGTAAATAGTTAAGGCTATCCATGTTATTGCGCCTTTTTAAAAATTTTCATTCCACATTGCGGAAAATTCGTCGGAAAAATCTTGCAAAGACCGTTCAACTGGAGAGAGGGGTCGGGGGACGAGGAATATCAGTGGAACGCGGATAAAAAATGGGACAGGAGTGGCTGAAGAAGGACAAAGGCATTGTCGCTTTGTCGCGCTTCGCTGGACATCTTTCAACGGCTATCGAAGACAGTACCCAATTTTTTTTCCCTTTTTTGCGGCCCTTTTTTGGCACATATTCAGCAGTGTATTTGCAGCATCTGAATCGCGCGTCATTGTTCATTTCTGAGATTTTTTTGTGGACAGGGGGAACAGGTGGAACGATTGTATTTAAATTACCGGGAAACTTGTGACTTTGTCGGGATAATGTGGAACGAAATGAAGTTTTTAAAAAATATGTTGAGGATAATGAAAAAAAAAAAATATCTTGAAAATAATTACGAAACAAAAAGGGCCACGATTAAAATTAATTTTGCCGAGTCCACGAAATTGCCCTATTATGGGGCAATACCAATAATACAAACGAAGGCATTAATCATGGAAAAAAAAATTAATTGACTATTGCACGGAGAGAAAAATTCAATAAAAATTACGTGTCAGTTCCGTAATCTGCGAGTCAAAACAATATTCCATAAAAATTAGGGAACAGTGCTGTACCTTTTTACAGAGAAGTCCCGGAAAAAGTACAAAAAGTTCTATAAAAAAGTACGTCACTGTTCCGTAATTTTTACGGAATATTGTTTTGACTCGCAGATTACGGAACTGACACGTAATTTCTATGGAATTTTTC
>JAPYZN010000933.1:0-53396 GCA_030522865.1 Psyttalia lounsburyi
TCCATACAATATTTTATGTCATTGTGCCCGTAATCCGCGATTTAACCGAGCGAAGCGAGGTTAGAATCGCGTGATTACGGGCACCTATGGCATAAAGTAGTTTCTTGAAGACCTATCAAGACATTACGTAATTTTCATTTAATCAACTGATGGAAACATAATCTCGCATTTTTCCCTCATTTTTTTTCTGTAATTCTAATGGACTTCAATCAAATTTTCTAGTGAAAGCGCTGGCTGCGAAAATTTCGAAGACAATTATCGAATTTCCTACACGCTCGAGATTGTTTATCCCCGGGAATATACTATAATAAACGAATTAACATTCTGACTCATGTAATGTATAATATCAGGTGAAAGGCTATTCATCTCGTTTCTCGGGTCCCACCGCAAGCTGAAATTTCCCTTCGGCCTGTGCGCCCACTAAATTTTCGAAAGCTATTAAATTTATCGGTCTGAGGAGATGCCGTGCCTCCCTAACTTTTATAAATGGGGCACAGGGTGTGCCACGGAGTATTCTCGCAATTTAGCCGAAAGAAAATCGTTTCTCATTTCACCTTAATTCGGCCACTGGCGGGCTTGATCGTTTCCGGCGAGAATGAATCTGCTTGAGGGTTCGACGGCGAAAAAATTACGAGGAGAAAAGGAAAAGTGAAAAGTTTATTATTCCGCCGGGGATAAATGTTCGCTATCGTGTTTTCATCCCTTGATAAAATTTATAAATTATTTTTTTAACCCTAAAAGAAATTAGCTAACGTGAAAATTTATTCGAAGATGACTTAATCGACAATTGATGTGGGAGATGAGACCATTTAAAATGTTATTTCAATTAATTATTAAAAAAATAATTACTTAAGAAGTCAATAAGACGAGGATAATTCCGGCATCTGGTGGGTAAGGGATAGATACTCATCGAAAATTCACCAGAAAACTCATCTCCTCGACGGATATTTGATGGAACAATTAATGAGCCCAGAATTATCCTTCCAAGCGTGCAATTTTCATCCGCACATCCCCATAATTATCGCAAAACTTTTCCCACATCAGTTTTGTAAGTAATAGTGAAAATTACTTTCTTGCCCCCTCGCCGTTGGAATTTCGACGAGTCGAGGCTGAGTACACACATCGATTATAATCATATTCATTGTTGAACAAGTTGATTCAAACTAATCGAGTTAATGTAGTGGCAGGATCAAGTTTACCTTCTCTTCTTTATCTCCCTCGCTCCAACGAATTTTAACGCCGAGTACCTAACGAGTTTCATAATTATCCACGGGCTGGTTTACTCTCAACGAGATATTTACAGGAGTTCATGCTGCTTTCACAACGTTAAGGTGAAATAGTACATCAACAGGAGAAGTATGAATAGTCTTCTTCATCAAGAGAATAAATTAAATGTTCATGAAAAAAAAATTAATAATCGAGAAAGTATTCAGATCCTTATATTTTTTAGAAGAAATACTTTCAATGTTTTTCCGATATTGTTAAACCGGGAGAAACAAAAGCATTTCAGTTACCATGAAACACTCAATTAGACTAAATTTAAATTAATAAATAAACTAATTCACTGACAACGCAAAATTTTCTTGTCATTTTTCAGAAAAAAAAATTTATAAATAAACGACAATTCTAATTAATTTCTCATTCTTCCTGAATTTTATTAAATTTCAGTTTTTATTTTTCCTAGTAAGTTCATAAACTTTGGTTGGAATGACTTAGAAGACATTTTAATCGCGCAAGAATTTTCTCAGAATTCCCTCTTCCAAATTTCCTAAAAAAAATATTTGGATCGTTTAAAATCTGTAAATATTAAAAACTTACAGAACAACAAACAAACATTCAGACTTTTGTTATCAATTGAGCCAAAATAATCACTCCCCATCGCTTTCTGAAGAAAAAACCCCAATCACGACTCTAACTTACATTGGACAAACTTGGAACGGGGGTTGCAGGAAATGATCGCGATTCCCTCTGGGATTTTTCAGTTTTTGGCGCATCGTTTGACCCTCTACACGAGGACATTGGGGTTGGTAACCTCGCGAATCGCAATGCCATTCGGTTTGCACGGTCCATCTCATCTCCAGTTGGCAGAAAATACTGGCCGCGGTAACGTCGCAATATTCCATATTCCACTCCGCGTTTCAACGCCGTTTTAACCTTTATAAATTGCGGAAATGTAATAACCCACGTAATGCTTGAATTTTTCCAGGGTGAGTTACGGAGAATCGTTGAAGAAAAAAAAAAATTTCTCTGCAATGCTCAAGAGAGTTTCGTTTACCTGACGTTTCACCCGAGTCTCTGGTAAATTCGAAGCGTAGCTTATGAATCCGGTTATTTTATTGGGCGTCGTGCCCTTTGTTTCCCGGAGATCTTGAATTGCTGAGACGACGAGGGCCGCCAATTTCATCGGTTTAATTTTACCATTTTTCTTTGCTGTCTTTGTACGCTTCCCACTCTTCCGTGTACTCTTCGCCATTTTATTTATATTTTTGTATTTTTTTTAGATATTGGTTAATTGATGAAATTGTCACGGTGAATTTATTGATTCCTTGAATTGCTGAGAGATTCAATTTTTTTAAAGCCAATTTCACATCAAACGTCATATGTTTTTTACTCCGTTTCGAGAAGTATATTGCCGAATTGACAGTTAGCTCCCAGTAATTGTTTATAAACTATTTGTTTTAGGAGTGAGCAATTCAAGAAGTTATCACTGAAAGTTAACGACAAAACCGTTTGATATTGGTACGTATCCCTCTCCATCCCAATACAAAAAAATCAGTAATTAAAAATCTCTAATATAGCAAAAATTATCCTTCTCTCGCTTCATAACAACACTTCTGTAAATAAAAAGAGACCACTTTTCCGAACAATTATCACAAAACTTTCAGCATTTCCCCAAAAAAACTTATCGCCACGAGCTTAATATTTTTTGGCACATGTACCCATTTTCCCTCTGCGCCCCGCCCCCCCCCCCCCCCCCCCCCCCCCCCCCCCCCCACCATGATATATTCCACCGGAGGTGATAAAAAGTACATTATTACATTTTTTTTTTCGTCAACATTCAGCCACGGGACGCACGAGGGGGAATATTTTTTTCTCCCTCGTTTCATCGCTATCGCTTCCCCAGGAAAAGAAAAAACGTTGGGTTACGGCACGCAAGTGATTAAACACAAGTCTCAGAAATTGCATCCAGAGGCAGGTATAACGTGACTGGTAATCTTGAAAAATTAGTCTGAGTTACATACGTGAGTAATGACCGTCGGAGACCACCACGTAAACGCGCACATTTGAGCGACTTAATTCAGTTAAAAATAATTGTACAACTCAATTCTTATCGCGGAGGGAATGCAAATTGTGGGTTATATCCTGTCGGCTGAGGAGAAGGCAGAAGGGGGCGTTGTGAGGAATGGAGGTGGAGGCACGCGACTTGAGTACATGAGATTTTTAAAAGCAGGCTCCTTGTGGAGGCCGTGAAAATTCCGTGAATGTGCTTTCAGATAAATATAATTGATATGCGATCAATGTTGCAAATAAGTGTTGCTTAGTATCAAATAAAAATTATTCGAACAGCGAGAAAAATGAATTTATCAACGGACAACTCATTTATTCACTCCCACTAAATAATTTATCTGGTACCAATGAATAATTAAACGCAGATAATTGACAAATATGAATTGGAATAGATATACGACTCCTTTGTTTACAAGATAAATATTTTAGTATTTCAAAATAAAGAGTTCCATTGTATCCAGAAACGTTATTTGTCAGAAAATTCAATGAATGGCGATGCACACAAAAATTTTTGAAAATTATGTAAATTCACATGAATAATGACTAAAGCCCGTGAATGTCAATCAATTTCCATTAAAATCTCCCACGCCAAGAGCGAAAATTCATTACCATCCGGCTATACCCGAGCACTATCGCATGAATACCGAAAAATCTGCTCCCGCATGACGAATGATACCTGCACCCGAGAAAAAAACTAGATAAAAAACAAAAATCCGGCTGATCGAAAGGGAAAAGGTACAGTGAAGGGCCGATAGAGCCGGGTAGTTACTAAAAAAACACAAGTTTTGGTTTTTTTTTCTACCCGTAAAATTCAACACACGTTTCCCTCCTCGAAACATGAATAAATCGTGACCGATAAATGACTGTCGGCCAGTGCCGAGTAACAGCTGTTGGTGATATTCGTTACCAATAGGCCGAAATCCGTCGAAAGCGGAAGAACAAACGGATTAAAAGCCATTAAAGCCCATGCATTATTCCATTGTAAAAAGTCGATTTGCCGAATAAATTCGATATTCTCATTTTTCCCTCCCCCCCCCCCCGATACTCACATGAGATGTTCGAGACGCCCTGTTAATACTCCATCCACAGCGTATAATGGCACGAAGCAATTATTCACTTCACAATACGGTAGCGGGACGAGATATTTCCCAGCAAATTGAGAAACCATCATAACCGTACATGTTTTTTTTTCATCACAATATTTCACTCTCTACCACACGTCTACGATTTGAAATCACGATGGGAAAACGAGAAGAGACGAGGCAGAGAGAGGAAAAGAGAGGGGGGGGGGGGGTGAAAAAAATAGTGAATGCATCGACGAATTCAAGGATACACTCGAATTCCAGTACGAGCACAAAGAAAACGTCAAGATTTGTCCGTAGGGTAAATGGGATTTTTTTGCCTCGTTCCACTCTCCTGTGAACTATACCGATCTTCACTCCGAACACGTAACACTCAACTGCGACGAGCCTCCGAAAAATCCAGAGTTGGCACGAATATTTTCGTGAAATATTCCAACGACCGACACTTCCGTATTCCAGGCACACACAATGTCCTGTGAACCTTCTACTTTCAGAAGTACTCACACCACATTATTGCGGAGGTTTATCAGTTCAGTAACAATAATATTTAATTTTTTTGAATTTTTTTAATGCTCAGAACTTCTTGAATATTCTGAAACACTTTAATACACAGAAATGGAAAACCATTGATTACCTCGGTTCTTCCAATTCCCTAAATTCCATCAATTCTAGAAATAACTAGGAAACAACAGAATGCATATTAATCCAGCTTAAGAAGATAGCAACAACATTTCGAGTGTTTTTGTATTCAATTCAAGTATTCTCAATGCCCCAAGTGTATTGTATTCTAGCAACGATATCTCGTGCGGGAAAAGAAACACGAGAAAACACGCTCTCAAGGACTTCCAATTAGATTCGGATTAAATCGTGTCCTTCTGCAATGCAACCTTCCATTCCACTGACTTCGAAACAGTGTTCTCTCTATTGTGTTTACCAGTGAGGGAATATACTATTATCCTTTCTTTGTCCCCGTCTGTAATGTGAAATCGCTTCAGTGACGATTCAATCGATGAATGTCTTGAGTGAATACTGAAGCGAAAGGAAGCACATTTGAATTTTTTTACGAGACATCATGCTGACTTGAGTCCATGAAAGATTTTCCTCAATACTCCAACGAGAGGCAATAAAATACATTAATCAAAATAATGTAATCAGTCGCTGACAGAGAATTTCGTTGAGAATCGATATTGCTGGGTAAGTGGTATGTACGCTGATAATTTTTTCTAGTGTAATCCATCTCAATCTTTGCCAGCAGTACATGATAACCAATTCAATGACTTGATATTATTAGGCTACGATTGGCCAAATTAGATTATTTCATGTAAAAATAAGCAAACATTTAATGGATCTTTGTTATCGAATAGTCTAATCACGCATTACAATAAAATATTACTGCTAAAGTACAAATAATTGCATTCAATGCTCAATAATAAACTCGAAAAAAAAAAATCAACGAGGTCAAACGTATCCTCCAACCATGTTATATGAACACCCCCGGAACAATTTCGACCTGGTATTCACAAGTGGTGAATATCAGAATGGCATGTCAGGAATACCAGCAATTCCAATGCATCATCATAGGATTGTGGAGTTTCTGAATCCGTACTCCATAACCCATCTATTCCCCATCCACCCTTATCCCCCCCCCCCCCCCCCCCCCCCCCCTGCCCCCAAGCTATTTGTCTCTGTGTATCATTAATACAACTACACTTCGCCACAACATTGGTAAAGCTTGTAATCCCAATAGCTTAGTTCGCAATCACGTTGCAATATCGGGGGGGGATGGGTCAATGGTACAATAATCGGGCGTCTTGTTCAAGCGTGGAAGCTACAAACTTGTGTGCATGCCACCCTCTCCACCTAAAGTCGACTCGAATGCATAACAGCAATATAGCCCACGTACTCTTGCCCAATCTAATGAATCTCTACCTCAATCGCACTTGGAATATATGCTGGGTGTAGATGCTGACTCTGTGTATACTGGAATCGATACAGTACTATCAATTGGAGATAATGATGTTGAAGTGTCTGAATGTTGCTTGCTTCTTGTTGAAAGCTGACCATTCGAGATGACGATAAGCAAGGGCTTGATTGATTATGGATCATTCCCTTAATATTCAACTCATGCAGTAATAATTTCCCGATTACCCCTTCCATGAATATTCATCCAGAGTATCAAGAATAAAAGCTCAACTGATGGCGACACAAATGATAAAACTAAAAGGTTAACTTCAACTAGCGCAAGTTATTGGATTGGTTATAGTCCATAGATGATGGTGATAAGTATGAATTACTACAGCCCAGCAATTGTGAATGCCTATGTACCAGTTGGTGACTCTTTATATAAACTATATGCACTTATGTTGGTCTTCTTGAGGACCAACATTCAATTCCGGAAGACAATTAAATTGTATTTCGCGATTGAATAGTAGCAAACTAGGACTTCATTTGGAAATTGGATATCTTGTGAACAAAGTTACTCTGGATACCCACGACCATTTCGTAGCTGACCACTCAAGCTAATGACGTTCATGCCTACTTTGCCTTCACAATCTCCATCAGCCCCTTGATTGAAAGTGCCATCACAGCCCTCAACGACAACTGCTATCGTAGTTAGCGCTATAACACCATGTGATAGTATACTTTCCCGTCCCGATCGCTACCGAGGCACCCGAAAACCCGTTGAAAACACAATTACACGTATGTTGGTTAACGCATACAAGTACACTCTCAACATCCACTTCTCTTCCACTGCTATTATTGCATTATTCGACACATAGAAGAGTATGTGCGATGAGTGAATCCATGAGAGAGAAACTTTATCGAGCGCAAAGCTCAACTGTTTGTCCACGAATTGTTGTCAGTTAAAGTGGAAAGTTGAAGATAACCCCGATTTTACACCGAGCGCAGACGGAGGGTGGTATATGACAGTAAAAGTTGGGATTTTAGTCAGATAGATACACGAAACGAATCGAATTAGCCCACATTTGCGTTATGAGCGTGGCAGTCTTGATGAATTACTTGTAAACAACACAAGCATTATGAAGTCAATCTACTGAGGTTTGAGAACATAGTAAGAGCCTCATAGAATATTCGTAAAGGAAGTCGAGGCTGCAGATAAAGTTGTCCTTTGATTAGTACCATGGCTCTCAGAAAATCCAACTCAAGGGAGAAATTTCAAGTTTCATGATACATTCCTCTCCGAATGATACACCTTAATGCACCTTTTCAGCTAAAAACTCCACAGATAGCGTCCCAAATAGATGGTCGTTGTCCTATTGAACCTTACTATCATTACTTCCACTTGAATCACCAACATCGATCTAACACTAGCCATAGCATTGCAATTGGCGACACTGTTTTCTTTCTCCATTTCCACCATTGCTAGATTCCAACTGGGATGATCCTTTGTCTCCCGGTTTTTCTCAGCGGGCTCAATGCCAGGTCGAACGAGAGTGCGAAAACCTCTTTCCGCTGCGTCATTTCCAGTCTTACCCTCATCCCCCTTTTGTATTTTTATTCTCTCCATCCAATTCCCCCTTGTTTCTCCCTTTTATCTTTTTCTCCACTTTATCCGTGGTAGTGTGTTCTTTAGCACTTCTGAATGCATATTATCCTTGAACATATGCCAAAATAATACACCTAAATTGTCTGGTACATTATACGGATTTTTCACCGTCCCCAGAATTTCTCCAGTTACCTCTGTACAATATAAACAAGGTGTGAAGCCAAAGTAAACTAGACGATTGTTAACTCCGAGTAGAATAAATTTGCAAGTGTTAAGCCGTGAACGTCTGACCAAATACCGAGAGATCCAATGGGATGGCATCAATTTAAATAAAATTCCCAAATGAATGACTCATTCAACCGAAACGGGCGCATCTATTCTACATTCTGATTAAATATCAAAGTAGATTTGAAAAATAAAGCTCCACCCTTTAATACAGTTGGCGCTGTTTTCTATAATTCATTTCATGTTTTTATAGCATGAATAATTTAGACAGGGAGGACAAAATGCTCAGTGGAGCTTCAGGATTACACCTCATCCGGAATTCCTACACTGTTGAGAGAAGTACGAAAATCCTAACCTCAGAGCGCTGAAAATACTTGAGAGATGCACATTGCAATGCCAGTTTCGCCTTCCTCTATTCCCCCCCCCCCCCTCCCTTCAACGAAATCCAGACATTCGTTGGCCTCTCCTCGTGATGTTGTCGGTTGTATTCAACATACACACTCACATAAGTATGCTGCATGCTGCATATAAACAAGCGAATGGTAGCACAAGCAATGGTTGTATTTTGTAACAAGGCCGCGGGGAAGAGAAATTTTCCCCCATGGGGTGTTTTTGGGGGGGGGGGGGGGGGGGGGGTGGGTAGCAAGTGTGGCGTTAATGCATCGTTCCCACATGGGCAACGGAATAACCACTGGGAATACATTTGCAAGTGTAAGCTGGATCCTCACCAAATACCAGAAATCCCATCAGCATTTCCCCTGAGGTATACACGTCCGTCTCCGTTCAACTTGGTTCTACCAAATATCGAAGGCTAGAAATCGGACCACCCAGCAAATTCCGAGGGTTAAATCTGGCAGTCCGGCTCGTTACTGAGTATTTCGGTTGACAGCAGTGGGAAATACAGATGGTTGAGGGTGTGGGCCCTCTCAGAGAGATTGTCAGGGACAAACTTGGGGGCTGGACGCGGAGGAGAAATTATAATTCGAGCAGAATAAGATTTTTTAGAGGTTGGATAATTCTGAATACAACTAATTTTTAAATTCCACCTAAACCACCGAAATACATGTTAGCTTTTTGACTATTATTCAACCAAATAGTCTCATTTGTTATTATTTCAAGGGAATAGGGCCCGCACCCTCGCGAAAATAATATTCCTCTCGTCAAATATTCAAATTGATGATTCAATTTTTTTGCAGAAAACTACATTTTTCAGAAATGAAAAAAAAAATTGATAGAATTTTTGATTGTTTGAAGTACATTGCGCGCAGTCGACGCTGAAGAGAATAAAAGGACGAAAGATAAAATGTCGAGATTTCTCTAGTGGATAAAATAAACTGCCCCAAACTTCTTAGCTCCTCGGATTTTTATTGAAATTTACAGAGTCATGGATCAGTAAGTGCTCTCCAGGCGTCGGAGAAATCTTGAGAGGTAACTTTGTACCCCGAGTTTTCAAGATACACACGTACCACCAGAGTAAAATTGATGTCCCCTCTTTTGTATGTATCACCCTTATATCCACTGTATTATCCTCGATATTCGCCAAACGATTTCGCACATGGACTGACAGTGAGAGAGACACGTGCGAGTGGACAAACCGAGTGGGTACTAGAGGTGAATACGCGTGATTAGGTTAATTTGTGGATGGCCAGGTGACACTATAGCACTCAACACGTGCTCCATACCAAAGGGGCCACTCCAAGTACCGCAGAAATTGACCAATGACTACTACACTTGCTTGAGTCAATGAAACAGCCGGTGACGTTTCGTGGATCAGGTGTTGACTGACAAAATAGCATTACAAATCCATGCCTCACGTCGACAATTAACAATTCACGGTAAGAAAAACAAATTAATTTCATAAATAGTAGACTGATAATTATCACGAGTGTGGAATTGAAATTTCTTCAAAGAGAGAACAAAATAATGAAATAAAAATTCATATTTATCATAAAATGTCAGAGTTCATTGAAAATGCAGTTCTACTCATTCTGATGAAACAACTAAGGAAAAAATTACATTTGTAATTGATTATTCCTCACAATTTTATTTTTTCAATTGCGAAAATCCGTAAAATTTGCGTATAATTGTCATGGAAAAACTGTCAAAAAATTAAACCTATTCGATTCGACTCTTATATAACATTATAAATTTCGCAACACGTCAAGAATACTCCCCGTGAAGAATACTCGCATAACTTCAAGTAGTAATATAACATTTTGCACAAGAGTTCAGGATCCTTGAGCGCAGACCCTAAAAAATTTAACGTCTTACTCTTAACTCGATGAAAGAAAGTCTTGTAGATTTTTTTTTTCCCCCGAGTGTTTTTGTTCTGTGCTTCCGGGTTGTTAAGCCAAAAGAATACTCGGGATACATCAACGGGATGGAACGACTACTAGAATTTTTAATTCTTCCGCTTGGCGGAGTTAACAATGGTCCCTTCGCCCGCTAACCCCGGAGGTCTTTAATACCGGTGTCATGCGCTTCCAGTCATTCTCACTTGGTCTTACGGTCGATTCGATGGGATTAAACGAAAAACTGTCCCTCTAATTTCATTTTTTGTTCCCTCCTCCCCAGACGAGAGAAATTCATGTCAACGCTGAATCATGTCAGGAACAATAAGTCTGTTATGGCCGAGCGTATTAATCAACTTCTTTCACGACTCGGAATGGCTCGATGAAACAGGATTTTACGGTTTGAATGGAGATTAAAAAATTCAATGGGATATCGAAATGAACATGGAGCGGTTTATTATTGTCTAGTATTGCGTCTAGACTACGTCTTTGCCAAAATATGCAATTCGATATTGAGACGACTGCGGTAAAATGGGCATTACCTTTGTTTTTCAATTTTCCATGCAATTTCTGATTAAAGTAAAATAAAAAAGCAATTCCAGTTGAACGAACGTGAACGATTCTATACCGATAATAAAATACAACTACGAGGCATTTGTGAAAATGTGAATGAAAAAAATGACTGAGAAAGATTATTATAAGACGATGAAGATAATCTCCCGTTATCGGAGTACATAAATCGTCTGAAATTTGTGATATCACGTAATGTCTTTGTTCAATGAGGGACCCACCAATAAATGGATTAAAATTATGGAAAAATCCGCCTCTAAATCAGATTTACACTCATCCCCCCAACTGCTCTCCTCTATTAAAATCGTCTCGACTACCACCGACCAATTGAAATGGATCTCGTCCCGAGGCATTGAGTGCCCACTCGAAGATTTTATGACGTGAATCCGGTCGATTCCAGTAGTGCGGGGGGGAAATAAACCTGCAAGCGCGGGAGACGAATTCGCCAGATAAGTCCTTGCTATGTCACCCAAACTCTGACGGGACATCGTTTCACTCCGCCTCTTTGTGCAGTGTCGCCAACGTCGCTCGACGAATACTAATGACGAGGGTAATACCACAAAAAAAATCGTAACGTGACCGCATTGTCTACGGTTTAATTGATAGATATAAAATGGTGTGGATCATGTCTAGTCATGCCAAGTTTTCTTCATGAATGTCGTTAATTAAATGTCTAAAATGTCACTGCGTAAAAATGAGGCGAATGAAAAATTTATCACCGAATTTATTGCAGATTTCGCCGAATATTGCAGAAAAATCTCAATAAAAAGAAATTCTACTTTGTTTGAATAGGAAAAACGTTACCGAGAAAAATAATACAGAATAATTACGAAATTAAAAAAAGCGTAATTATTTATCTAAAATACTGAAAGTCTAATTTTTAACACGTCACATTGAAAAGAAATTTTACAAAAAGAAATGTCCAAAGTACTTGAATATCCGTAATAACTCTGGAATTCCTCAAAAAATCTCAACAATGAACCCCCAAACCTGTATTTTCACTGAACTGAGTGTCTCCTTTTTTTTATCACAATATTTTACTGTGAAGAGAAAGCTTTGTCGCAGTCAAGCGACATCTTTTCCTCATTATTCTCCATCGAAAACGTTCTTTTAATATCCCGCCCCTCGTCATCTTTTCGTAGCAAGGGAGCTCTTTTGAATGATGGCAAGAAAGAACAAGAAAGAGAAACGACAAAAAGAGTACTAGAAAAATGAGGACGCGACCGGAATAACCGTCATACCGGAACAGCAACACGGCTCTCTGGGCTTATTGAACTTTTATTGAGGAGAACAAAAAAAAAATTGAAGCTGTGGGTTGAGGGGCAGGTTAAAGGGAAGAATTAAAAAAAAAAAAAAAAGAGCGCCATGTGGTGAGAGTGGGGCTCATGGAAGTTGGACGTATCAGAGGCTCAACGAAGATAAAGAAAGTATAAAAGCACGGAATAAGATGAGAAAAGAGGGAGAGAAATAGTGACTCCCGTCTCGATGGCAATCTGACGACCCGATAAATCCAATCAGCTTACACATCTGTCCTGTGCTTTTCTTATTTCATCTTGACTTTACTCCTTTCCTCCAGGAATCGTCTCTCCTGGCGCTTCCCTAATGATTGCGAAATCCAACTTGAAAGTCCAATCCTACAGCGTTTGTTCTCTGATTGCATCTCATTTCGACTGCTGGATTATTATTTGAAGATTGGCAAGCGGAATTGCAAAGTGCAGGAAAAAACTTTGGGAAAAATGCGGGGGATATGCAAAACGAAGAGACATCCATAAATAAATTTGATATTTAAAAGAAAAATTTCTACAATTGTCCCAAAAGAACGAAAATGCACAAGATTCTCATGGCACGAGACACAAGCGGAAAGTTCAAGATCAGAGTGAAAAATCTCGTCTCGCCTAGTATTATATCAGCCCAAAATTCGATAGCCTCCTCAAAACTTCGCCTCCAGTTGCAAAAAAAAAAATATTCCGTCAAACTAAAATATTCCCAACTCCCACCAGCATTCAACAACTGTCATAAGCAAACTCGTATCGTTCTCCATCTGACCACGGCAATGTAAACAGTAAATACGGTAAAACCAGAAGCCCCAACAGACCCAACAAAGGAGGCTTCGTTTGAAGTGCAGAGAGACGGAGGTGAGTTTAGACGGCGAGACATCTGATAGAACGGGATTTACCGGTGGAATTACCAGAGCTCTCTCGCCCTTTGATCCGCTCCCACCCAGCAAATGCATTCAAGGGTGTGTAAGGGAGGATACGGCGCAGGATGAGATGACCATTGAGGGCTTGAGTTGTATAGCTCAGAGCGAATGTCCAAAGCCCCGATGAATCTAGGAGTGGGCGAACTCTCTCTCCCCCCCTCTCTCTCTCTCTCTCTCTCTCTCCCTTCGTCCCAATGCCCCCTTCTCGTTGAGCTATAAACGTCGTGAACACGCGCCACCTCTAGCGGCTCGCTAATTTCGGATACGCAAATCGGAATGAGAGCCGGTACACATTGTACATGAGGAGTGGGCTTTTCCTATCACATCATCATCGTCGTAGCCGTAGCCGGAGAGACGGTATAGCCCAACCCAACACATCCATTTATCCCATACCCGTTGCAACGAAACCTTTAGCCCGAGTGGGTTTGCATGCAAACCGAAGGCCGCCTCTATCCACCATCCACGCTCCATTCGTAGTCGGAATTGTGTGGCCCCGAATTGTTGAGAGAACCATTCCCTGATTAACGCGTTCACTCGCTCGTTGAGCCTAGATACCAACGAGGGAAACGTACCAGAATAGATGACCGTAGTAGCCCCCCCCCCAAACGGGTAACTCGATAGTCACTGGGGTCACGATCGATAACCCATTGATTATTGATTTCACATTTATCAGGGGATGGGATAGACTTGCCCTTTGTTATGCAACTGGGTGTGGGCGCCTGGAGGATATCTTTTCGGTTTTCGTGATTGTACGGTAATCCCCTAGTTTCCGCGAGACGTTTTTGGAGGTTCTACGCTGCGAGAAATCAGTTGTCATGTAGACATGAAAATTACCATTTCATTGAATATTCCGAAAGTCAACAGATTTTTAAATCACTTGGAGCAATTTTTAGCGTCAGGATTGAAGCAATTAATTATTTAACATCTGAATGTTATTTTGTTGAATGTCAAAAAGTCGAAATTTTTTCTATGACTACCGGAAAATAACAATTTCTTAGATAAATCGAATTATTTATTTATGAAGAGGAATGGTTGCAACAAAATACTAACATACTACAAAGTATAATTTGACTGATACCCATTAGATATGATTTTTCTCCAATTGTTGTTACAAAATTTAGTTGGCAATTCCAAGACTATTAAAATTTACAGTGCAGTACGGACTATACTGTTGCCGAGTGTTGAGCTACGTTAATCACCCTCGAGACCAGTATACATAGTTGTCAAGATTGGAAAGCCCCCTGAGCCCCGCCCGCCTCACGAAGATACATTTTTCGTCTTTTACTCTATTTGCAGTTACGGCAGCAGTCTCTAAGAGGACTATTTCACCGTCAAATACGTGCGAGGAATTGTAAAACATGGGGATAAAATGACGGCGAGAAAATACCGAGGTGCAGAATTTATGGGATAATTTCTTTTTACTCTTCTCGACATCTGTACAACATAACGTGGAGATGAACTTCCAACTCTGTTACTGAATATTTTGACGGTGGACTGAGATGCTCGTTAGTGGGAGCATTGATGGAGACGAGATTCTGGGATTCTGTTTTCTCGAGGGGGCGGATGGAATACTCAATGGATTTCTTTGATACACGATGGCTTAGAATCAGGATAATAATGTCTTCAGGTAGAATGAATGGTGGATAATAATGGAAAGTTATGAATACATAATGATGTGCTGAAGCAACAAGATCTGATTTACAATTTATTTATACTATTATGGAAAATGTGAAAAACGTTTATGTGGAATTAATGGTAACGACATCTCGTGAACTATTTTCCGTATTTTCATTTTTAATTTTGTTTCTAAAAGTTTAGTTTATCGTCAAAATTTTTTTCTCCTCAAAATTGAGTGTCCGAATTTTTTAACTGCTCAAACTTCGATCGAATATTTCGATCGATGAGATCTTAGTGAAATAAACTTCCAGTAAATAAATTCAAAATTCCTAAATGACAAAAAAATTTAAGAAATTGGCTGAAATATTTTTAATCATTACAGATTAGAAATTCAGAATTCGAGTTTTAAACAATGAAGTAAATTTTTTAATTCGCATTTTGTTTTCATTTAACGGCAGTCGCACAATTAACTGATCGTAAAGTGCCCTAATATATCCATTTGTCATACTGATTAGGGCCGGTTCAATTTTCATTGAATTTCTGTTGAAAATCACTTGATTTAACAATACCAAAATTCCACCATTGTCAAACCGATAAATAAATTTCAAATAAAATTCCCCGGCATAAATACTCGGGAATGCCCAATGATCTGACAATAAATCTAAACGACCGCGTAAATGTAAATTTATGCTACGAGAAAAAAAAAAAAATAAAGTCGAGAATATAAAAGTGAGAGCTTTTGAAAACACGGAAATGCACAGTAAATTGCTGCAAACCGAGTTTACCCTCATGCCACGCTGATCCTCCATGTCCAAGGCAATTTCGAATTTTCTGAAGTAAAATTACTCGCAACACAGCAGCCGACAAAATGAGAGAAGTCGAGAGAGGTAGAGGAGAGAGGCAAAAGCTGGGTCGGTGAACTACATTGGCGGGGCCAACCAGTGAAAATGAATTGAATAATTTAGCAAAAGGTAGCTGGGTTTTGTAACAGGGCTCAAACGTGTCCCTGAAGTACTTGTATACAGTATGAAAATAGGAGCAGGCGAGACTCAACAAATTCAAGTCAGGACACGAGGTAAATGCAACTCGGGGAGAATTTTTTCTTTTTTTTTTCTGTCCTCTTATCTTTCACTTTGGAGCAAGTTTATAGGATTGTATACTTAAACACGGTTAAAGTTTTATACGGGCTACGGCGTCCGGTGGATAATACCGAGGATTTCAAATGTATTGCACACTTTCGGAGACGGAATAGAGAAATTTCAGGGATGCTGAAATTTTTATCGAGGTAAAAAGAAGATTGAGACATTTAACGAAGATGATGCATCTCCACTTGGGTGGAGGGGGGGAATTTGCTTTTCTGCAGAGAAGATGTACTCCCTAGAAGAGAGTGAATTTTTTAAATCGCCAAATGCCATGATGAATACTTTGTGTGAGAAGAAAATTGTTTACTAAAAAATTACAAACAGTCAATTATTTTTTAACGTGAGCCTTCAATTTCTCTCCCGTGGTCCATCTAAAATATGTCAACATAAAACTCATAAGTACGAGCTGAATCACTCAGCCACGGTAAACCCACAAACGGGAAGTAACCGTTGTAATTTGTCATGAAGTGAAACTCAGTACAACATATCCTCTGGTGCTTTCCTCACCCCAATCCCCATCCCATCTGAACACTATCTGCAGACAATTCCTCTCCGTATGAATCGTATAAGCCTTACCCACCGGAAATTCATCCAGAGCATGACCTAAGGTAATAGTTTCACCGTGCATAATTATACCCCGCCGTTTCCGGCTCTAATGTCGCGTTAACACGAACTTGAAAGCCCCCTAGAACTCCCCCCGCCCCGCCCCCCTTCGGCCAGAACCCCCCCCCCCCCCCCCCCCCTCCTTACTACCCCTAAAATGCATCGGGTGAAATTGGATTATATACGAGTTCCGGGAGTAAGACAATGCACTAATGCAAATGTCAAAAGTTTTGCATTACCATAAACCAAGGGAATCCGAGCTCATAATCGGCTTGATTAATTATCAAACAAAAAATGAGAAAGAAAATAATAATAAAAACGGATAAAGGAAAAAGAAAAAAAAAGTTTCAAGGAGAAAATGTTGAGACAGCGCAAGAGCGAGAGAGATAAATTAATTGTCTAGCTTTCGTGGAATACGGGGCTTAGAGTCTGTGTGGAAACTCCTCTCAGCTCGTGGGGTAAAAGTGAGACAGCTCCACAAAGATAAATTGGAATCGGAAGCTACGGGATTTAATTGAAAAGTTTATCCGCCGTTCGGGTGAGAAAAGCTGCGTTACGAGAATTATATTTTTCCAAATTTCAAAATCATCTATCAGGGGTGAGTGATGTTGGGGGCTGAGGAGTGACGTGTTTCAATGGGGTAAAAGGATTTATTCAATCATTTGTTATTCGTTTCAATTTTTTTAACGAATTAATTGACGAAGTTAATTGCCCTCAGTATAAACAATTTTTCCATGAACAATCAATTTTCAATTTTTGTGAAAAGAACATTTATTAATCCAATATTAAATTCAAAGAATCCATTGCTATTGACAATTGCATCAAAGATTAAAGATTTAACACGGGAAATGTAGAGTGAAAAATTGATAAATTAATATTTCACAATTTTCCCCCGATCATTTTGCTTCCAACAAGTGTTGTTTTTTTTTGCCACTACCACAAAGAAAATTAAAATCACGAAGTCATCGATCAAAAGTCGAAAAAAATCTACCAAGAGATTTCCCCCATTCAACCCCTTACACTTCGAAAAAAAGAGATTTCCACCTCGACGAACTGAGGGGAAATGAGATGCAAGAGTGTGCAAATACCGGAGAGATGTTTTTTACTTCTGCATAATGCAAAAAAGCATTGTATTCACACTTTTTTTTTCAAGCTTCCCCTTGTGCATCTATTCTAATGCAGAAAATTGCTCACTGGTGTATTGCAAACTTCGAATATTCGACCCAATTTAAAATGCAAATTATCTCGAGAGGTGAGGCGAGCAGGGGAGTGTGAGGAAGAGAGATAACGGTCTCTCGGTTTTCACAGCCGATTAGCCTGAGTTGGAATACAAACCTCCAGCAATTTCGCGGGAGAGCTTTCTTCATTCCCCCTCTTTAGCCTCTTGTCGGTGGAAACTGGCTTTTCTTATTCGTTTCTCTTGTCTTCGCCGAGTGTTTCGAGGGTAAAGCAAAAAAAAAAACAAAATAGAGGATGAGAGAGAAAAAAATCAGAGGCGCTTGTTCACCTGGGGGACAACGCGGGAAATTTCTACGAGAGATTGCGCGAAAATTTGTGCCATTTACGGACTAGGTATGGGAAGAGGAGAAAAAAGGTCAGGATAAGTTTCGAATAGTTTTACGAATATTAAGGGACATTCACGGGGAACAAATGGGAGAATGAAATGCTCTATTAAGCTCAAACTTTACGGGTATATTATTTCAATGATGATGAGTATTCTCCCAATATTCGAATCCGCCCAGCCGCACGGACTATTAAGAAAGAAAGCTCAAAATTGGACAATTACCAGAGAGCCTACTACACTAGCGGTACCACTGGCAAAAAAACAATTACACTGAGACAAGAATGTAATTTTGCCAATCAAATATTTTTCCGACGAGCATTTAAAGCTAGAGAACACTCAAGGGCTATTGAAATTTCAAAGAATATTTGATGGATCGAATTATTTTCCCCGGTATAAATAAATACTCTCCTGAATCTGACCAAATCTTGAATTCTCCGAGATCGATGTGCCGATGTATCAGGAAAATATTGTCACATTCTACAGATGCTTATGTACCCCGAGAGGTGTCGATTGGAGTGTTAGAGTAGCCGGATAGCTTGATCGAATTCGCCCCCGAAGGGTTCCTCCACTCTTCGACGAACTTCAGAGATTGGAATCTAGCGAAGGGGCATACACGCAGCAGATTCATGTCAATACAGAGGTGTATCACACTCAGTAATCCAACCGTGTACCTGATAACTTCTCAAATACAACGAGTGATCGATTTTCGATCTCACGTACGATTGAATTTACCAAGTTTACACAGAATGGAATCTAATATGCTGAACTATCGTTCCATCAAATGCGATGGGATGGCGCATCTCCCTGCTGGGTTCTGAGACAGAGGAGAGATTGATAGCGATTAAGGAGTTTAGGGAAATAACTCTTCGTTGTAATGGAAAATCGATTTTTGGGTTGGGTGAACAGTTTTTGTCTTTTGTTTTAATAGAAAAAAATGTGGAATTTTGATGGCCGCAGACTGAGAAAAAAACATGGGCTTCAGCCACAGAAAATATCTAACTTATGAGCAACAAGTAAATATGTATAACGAGAGAAATCGGTAATTTCAGAATTTAAGAATTGTCAACGACGAGATTTCAGGGAGACTTGAATGCGATAAAAACTTCAGACTGTACCGGAACTTTTAATTTCAACCTTTTTCTATGAAGAACAACAACAAGTTTTTTTATTTGTCCATTTTTATTCCCTAAACCCGTCAATGTCGTTCCCTCACGTTCACCAAAACCTGATGAATTCTCAACTCCTTAAAAATAAATCCCTTCCGTGAACGTTGCCTGAAACTATTTTATTTGTCCTCCGGAGATTGAGCGCTACCGACTTATTTGGGCTCTGGAGCCGTAAAAAGTCGTCACGACTCCCCGAGGCAGTGCAAACCTCCGGAATTCGAATTTGCGGGCCACGTGAGAATGACACCGGACCAACAAGTATAAAAGTCACCCATCAACTGAGATTGCAATTTATTCTATTTGCCCGGTAATTGTCAACTCAAAAAGTCCCTGAAAGGATAAACCGGTAAGAACAACGAGAGATCATATTTACTCAGAATAAGGGAGTCATTCCAATTGAATATTCGATGAATGCAAATTTTCGATTCTAAATAATCCGACGATGGGTAATTTTAAATATTTGCGGAGCATTTATTGACGGCTGATGAATAGTTAAATTGGAAGATAAATCCGAGGAATATCGCAAAAATAATTTGTCATGATAAGAAAATGGATCATTCTGTTTCACAGAGCTACAAATAATTTGACTCAAGTTGAAAAAAAAAAAAGAATTGAAAAATTGAGGTTTTAAGCATTATTGTTGAATTAATGATTCAATGACAAATTATTAACACTTCACACTTCAGTGAGTAATTTTTTAATTTTGATTATCTGTTTGGTGAATGTATCTATGCCTCTATTTATTTATAAAGAGAGGAGTTGATATTACCGTTACTTGTGTGCAGGCTTTAAAAATATATTGTTCAACTTTCAACAAAATTTTTTGGGAAACATATGAGAACCTAAAATTTTACAGTCAACACTTCATGATTTAAGCGTTAACGCATCAGTTTGGTATTGCCACCAGGATCGAGCCACTCAACAAGTTACAAGTTGGAAATAAACCTCAATTACGGGCCGAATTCTTTTCCCAGAGGCGAACTGACTGTTATTTCATCCCTTATCATTTACCTTTGTCGACTCTTTTTATTATGGGGGAATCAGGAAGCGTAGGCTTCATCGATTCTTCCTCCTGGGTTTGATTTCAGAATTAAGACGTGCTCCACATTGTTTGATATTTACTTGGTGAGTTGTGAGAACACAAAAATATCAAGATTTCATTTAACCAATCAGGAAATCGTGAAGAAATATCAAGAAACTATTTTACCCCCAATTGAAACAAAAATTCGACGAACGATAACAATAATTTTCAATGAAATATACCAAGTTTTCCCTATTCGATTCAATAAATTCATTTTAATGAATATTTCGTTTTAAAAAATTATTACGTAACAGTGAATTAATTCTCAAAAACAATTCCTCAAATTTTACGAAGTTCAGATAAAATTTGGCACGAAAATACTCGGTAAATCCAGCTCTAAATAATTTTTCTGGTTTTCGTGTTATTAAAGAATGGGATAATTTTAATTTGAAGTTTATGTAAGATTGAAAATACTTCGAAATTATGGAATTATTATTATTTTTAATTCAATGAATTTTCACAACTCCGAGAATACCCATAT
Organism: Psyttalia lounsburyi; assembly: GCA_030522865.1. NCBI lineage: Eukaryota > Metazoa > Arthropoda > Insecta > Hymenoptera > Braconidae > Psyttalia > Psyttalia lounsburyi. The sequence continues at coordinate 20,819 of JAPYZN010000933.1, forward strand.
AATACCAAATGCTGTACTTAAATTCCGCGCAAAGCCACCAGAACTATCCAAGAATGTCGATAGAAATATGGAGAGATGAATTCGAAATATTTCAAGTATTTTCCATTGGAGATTCGCAAAGAGCCCTTTCGTGGGCATGAACCGCTAAACGAATACCGTCTAAAAAGTTTTTCCCATCCCCCGTAATATGTATAAAACTGCTTAACAATACAATTTTTGCTCCAACGATATTTCAACTATCTCCAATCCTCGTAAAAACTACGAAAGTAAAAACTACCTCGTAAAAACTACAAAAACTGAAAAAAATCGAGAAACTTCCAAAATATTATTCCACCTACACTAACAATTGGATTAATCAATATAAATGATATTTCAATTGCTTTGATTGTTAAAAAGCCAGGCAATCTCAAAATTCAACCCGTCAATCCCAAACCAATTCGAAATTGCATAAAAATTACGAAATTATATCCTACATGATCTACTCAAATTCCATGAAGAGATGCAACTCAAATATTTCAAGAATATCAAAAGAATCCTTTCGCGAGTATAAACCGCTAAATGAATCACGCCCAAATGTTTCCCTGGTCCCCCATAATGACTATAAAACTGCCTAGCAATACAATTTTTACTCCCCCGAAATTTCCAACGTCATTCCTACTTTGTAAAAACTACAAAGCACTTGCGACAAGTTTCCGTGAAAGCATTAAAAAAAAAAATCAAGAAAAAGTAATCGCGAAACTTTGAAAATATTCCTCCAGTGGAGATAAAATTTTGCGTTAACAAACTCGTATTACATCATTGCCATTTATCCAGCATTACCATCTTCCCACGAGTTTACCGATTTCCAATAAACACAGGATAATTTGTAGCACTGGAAAATTCATGGGTACTCACAATTGATGGAAAATATTGCCTGAAGTATTGATTTTAAAACTAATTATCCAAAATGTACACCATTTGCTATGGCAAGCAGACAAACACCTGCTGCCTCATTGGAGGAATTGCCTATGAGCTACAGCTGTATACGCCATCAAAATGGGGTGGGGCAGCCATTGCTGGAAAGAGAAGGGAGATGGGTGGAGGTTGGGTGAACGTTGGCTATTCCGCGGACAGTGTACCTAACCCAGTTGTCAATCCGCAATTGGCTCTGCACTCATTGAAACTGTCAATCTCGTTACACGTGAGCATACATCCGAGGAATAAATAATCCATCCTCATCCACCACTTCAATTCAATCAGAAAAAGGTAGTCACTGATGATTGGTACAGATGTTTCGACGGAAAGTGTAGGTCCAATGAAAAGAACATGGAGTGAATATTTTATTTCTCGATTTCGATGAATTCGGCGTCGATTTGATCATGTCCTTTTAGCGACAATTGGATGCAGTAGGTCTGAAGAGTACGCCTACCAAAATCGCTCATTACAATCGAAAATCTGTCAATAATGAAGAGCATTTATTTCATATTAAACAATTGTTTAATATAAAATGAATGGAAAAATTTTAGGTTACCCTTTAATTTTGTTTTCCAAATTCAAAACAGGCCTCTCAACTCAACGCTCAACTGTCCAAATAAATTTATTTATTTCATTCAAATAAATAATTTATCTGGTTGTAAGAAGACTATTGGGCTATGCTTGGCTTGTCCAAGTGAGGAAAGCCTCATTTCGATAAAGCGAATTTAATAATGAATAATTCATTAGTAGAAACAATTTTTCGATGGTCAAATTTTGGAGTCGTAAAATCTCGCGATTAATAATATTATTCACACACTACAATTTAACAACAAAAAATTAGGTTCTCGCCCCCGGCTTGAACTCCAAAGCGCCATTCGTCTGAAAATCCTTTGCGGATTTTACGACAATTTGTATTAAGTAAATAATCTCCGTCAAAAAGATTTTTTTCTTCTTTAATATAAGACAAGTTCTCCTCGCGGTGTCAGCGCCATCACCGTAACACCAGCCTTATCTCAATGATAAGCTTGGACATAGTCCAGTGGTCATCCCCGAGATTTCACCCACAACCGCCCAAACTTCCCAGCGGAAGCCGAAAGGATAACGCCCCACAACCATCCAGCATACCAAAAGGCAAGAGTAGAGGTCATGTGGCTTTTGATTCTCAACGGTAGGAATGAGAATATAGACAGTGAGAAAAGGGAACGGATTGGGGGAGGGAGAGACAAATCCAGCAGCAGAGGTTTGAAAAGTACCTTTTAACTCGACGTGCCTCGCGTGCGAGGCACTCGGCTAAAATCCCATTGATTCTTATCGCTGAGAAATAGGCTTCCGCTTTTCCGCAGGCTTTCACGAAAAAGAAGAACAAAAGGGGAGGGGAAAAAATGGGTAAAAGTGTATCGTAATGGCTGAAAGCAGAGGGAGTCGCTTGCTCGAGGGGTTAAAGTGACATGGCGTCAGACTTTTTTTTTCCCCCGCATGCAGCACTCGTGCGCGGTCTCGTATGGAAATTATTCAGAATGAGGGAAATTTTGAAAGCATCGCGGAGAGGAGGATTTAAGCGAGTCTTATGAGGGGTAATTGAACGTGGGGAAAAATCACCAGAGGATGTGAGTGACAGTTCACTTTATGAGCCCAGTCATGATATAATAAGCATGTTTTTATCCAGTGAGCTGCTTCTTTTTCGATCTCAAACGAATGAAAAATCGAAAATTGACGGCAAAAAGATCTTAAGGATTGATTTTTACCGACGTGAGCAGTAACGAAATCAATAACCCCTAAAATATGAAACTATTCCCACGTATTCGATGAAATCATACGAAAGAAATTTCAAGGGAGAGATATCATCTCTGGGATTTGGCAACGTCGAACGAGATTCGCAGATGGAGTGTCTGTGCGGTAGAGCACAATTACCATTGTGGCATCGCGATCCCCCACAGCTTGGAAATATGCAGCGTTTGTAAATTTTTCACATTTCATTGGGAATTCAAGAAAATTGAAATTATAAATCTCCTTTCCAGTTAAAAAATGGACATCTCACGGATTTCGAATAATTTATGGATAATTTGCCGGAATTGAACAGAAAACAAATGATCCACAATTGAGAATACAAAATCACTTCAAAATTTCAGAGCTTCCATGCAATTTTTCCACATTTTCATTTCTATTTTCATTTCATTTTTCCACTTTATTATTATTCGTTGAGATTTTTTTAGTATAATAAAAGTGATATGAAAAATTTTACTGCTCTCAGGTGTCGAGATATTTATTAAAAACTCCAGTAGTGAAAATCGATATGAAACGTATTACTACTTTGCGACTAAAATGTTTAAATTTCCATTTGGTTTTTAGGTTTATTAAAACTTTCTCTTCATTTGGTCAGCCCGATTCGAGTATCATGAGTTTAAATAAATATCAGTTTTGTAAATATATGAAACGCAACCCTAAAAGCTTTCAAATTACCCATAAATTAGAGGAAAATAAAATGATCCTCATAAATATAAAAAATTAAAATTACGAAAAAAAGTGATTGCAAAATTCCATTAATAAACAACCTCTCTAACTCCGACAAAATACGATTTTTCCAATGTACAAGGGAATGAACTGGAGCCATTGTATACCTGATATTGAATTCGAGCGGTGAATTCATGGATGGTGTCGAGTGCGTGAAACGTGATTCAACAGACAAAATAACTCGTGCCCAAAATAATCAATGAGTTTTCCCACAATTTAATGTATTCAATCATGTGTTACTCCTCTATCATCAAAACTGATTGCATTATCTCGATGAGTTAAATTTGAAATAATGAAGAATAGACAAATACCGCAATATTTATCGTATGCTATTAAAAGAGCGGAATAAAAAGAAATTAGAGTCCCAATGAAATAATTGTAAATTAATCCCTAAAAAATGTGAACAAATAAAAACTGAGGATTAATACAAATGAGACTTCTCCTTTGATTTCTTTTTCTACTTTTAAGGTACTCCAGCGGTAGCTTATACTTGTAGAAAATTTCGGAATACGCCAGACACCAAAGTTGGACGATTTGTTGATGGTTATGTCAAAAAATTATTACCAAAAGTTATTACCAAGGGTTTTAGAAATAATTTTTTGAAGTACTCGTCAACAGATGAAGCAATTTTGGTGTCTTTAGAATATTACGAAATTTTTCACGTATTTTTAGTATTCGCCAGCTATTCTGCAACTTTCTCATCAGTTTTTTTTTCCAGTATCTATCAATATGTCACGACAAAATGGAGTTGAAATAACCAGGTTCCCCAGCCACCCAGTATACAGTGTCACAGGTTAGTCTACTACTATTTCCCCTACTACAGACTCCTAACGCCCAAGTAATCCGACGACGTTCGTTAATCCAAGAGCATCTCCAGTGGTCCCCGGAGCACTCAGGCATCGCCGAGGCAACGTGATCCTGACGACCTGGAAAAGCCAGGACTAGAAAACCTAGTGAGGGATAGAAAACTTATAATTGACTTCGATCTCCATCCACATTGGAAAAAAAAAAGGAAATCGAGAAAAAACAACGACGTCAATCGGTTTTCCCTGGAAAAGCACAATTTTCTTTTGGCTCTGGCGCTGGAAACATGAGTGAGCCTTTAATTAGTTTCAATACACCCTCCAGCAAATTGGATTATTTTCAACGTTGGAGACTCTTCAGCGTGACTGCGCACATCGGAAATTCGTTGACATTTTCAGATGAATTGGAATTCAATTGTTTTTGCGAATGGAATGCGCGAGTGAGAATCGCATACTTCGAATCTAATAACTATTACAGATTTAATTACTCAATTTGGTGTTGACAAATATTCTAGGGGGATGAACTGCTGATGGAAAATGGAAGCGTGATATTGAATTAGAGAGAATGAAATTAGATCTACGCTCGGGTGTATGTATTTTTCATTAATCCAACCCGAGAGATTTTTTGGTTTTTCATTCATTTACATCTGTTGACTTTCTAGGATCAAACGTTCAGTTCGTGATTATTGGTTTTATTTTAAAGTCTACAAATTCTGAATATCGAAATCCCGGTTTCCTTAAAATGTTGTCTCAAATAAGAACAAATATACCTCAATTCAATTCCAGTGATACTAGAGTCAAGCGAAAATGATTGAAACTGAGAAATAGGATCTTCCATTTTGTCCGAAACTTATTATTAAAACTTTTTAAGCTCCCTCATTAAAGAAAGCATTTAAAAAATTTTTAAGATTCAGAAATTTCCACCGTCCATGAAATTTTGTTTTCTGTGCCCAACATTTCTGTTTAAAAATTGCAATTCAATAGATAAAATTGAAATTCATAGACTGCAGTAATAGTTAAATCTCATTAGTCAATGAATACCTCATCATTGTACTCGATTCCGAAATCCTTCCACCTAAAATATACCTCATTAACATAATCATAAACTCCAGAATATTCATCAAAAAACCTCCCTAATTGTCCAACTTTTACCCCCCAAACTCAGCCGCGTTTCCCTAAATTCGTTAAGAAGGGTCAGTCCCCGAGAATTAACAAAAACTTCCGTACTCATGCGGTTGTGTAAGTGGAAGTCGTTGAAATGTTGACGGCAAAAGTTGAGTACGTCCCGCAGCTGGAAAATGCATCCCCTCAAGAGAGCCACCGGAGACGCATGCATGCATGATAACCGTGTACAGAGGGCGCGTGTCGGGGCATTTTCTCCCTCTCCTCCATTCTATGCGCCTCAAAAACTTCTCGACCTTTTTCTCCATAACGTGTATCTCAACAGTATAACCCAGACTGTGCATAGGATATCTCATGCCATCCAGGGGACTCCTCCGTCATCCCACAGCCCCCCCGCCCCCCCCCCCCCCCCCCCACCCCCACACCCCCCCCACACACTCGTCTATCTGACGTTTCTCTCGTCCCTCTCTATCCCAACACTTTCTACGCTCCATTTCTCGTCATACGGTCAGGACGTAATTTCGCGCACGGATGTACTCGTCCTCTTGCCACCGATATGAAAACTCGTCCGCGGTCCGGAAATTTTTGCGGAACACCTCTCATACCGCGCAGCTTTGCGATTCTTTTTTTTTTTCAACTCGTTGCAATATTTTTCCTCCTCTTTCTTCAGAGCTTTAACTACTTCATCATACGTATGTGAATATTTGGAAGGATTTCGCGGTCGCGTTGATATATTAGCTTGCGGAGACAACGCTGATGCGAATAGTCGGATAATTATCTTTAGGGAAGATTGATTAATGTAATTTATAACTAATTCGATTGCAAGTCACGAATTATTTTGTGCATTCGAATTGTTTTTTTGTGAAACACGAGCAAAATCCAATGTTTTATCATCGGAGGAGGGCAGAGGTACCTCAGCGCGTCAAAAAAGAATTTCACAAATTGTAACAACCTTGTAGTAAAAAAAAAAGAGAGGTCAGTTCGCCTGTCTCCTAATGGGATTGAAAAATAAAAGTGGAAGGAAAAATTCAAAAGCACTTGTTTGTCGTCGACTCGACGTGAGCGCCTCGCGCTTACGAAAAATTGGCTCGGTGTCACAGTCTCGCAACAACGACTCCAAGGTTTTCGTTACCTTAGTGTGCTTATTACTCGCTTTTGACGCTCCTATTCATATTTCTCTTTATTTCAAAAACTTCCGGGCTCTTTTATTCATTAATCTCAATTCGAATTATTTCCGTTAGGTACAAAATTATTTCTTTAATTGAATGTATTTCCTGTTGAAGTAAATATTTGGAGGAATGGAATGAAGCGGAATTGAATTTTAATTGATCGATCACTTCAAAAGCTTCACGTGAAATTTCCGATGAATACTTTTCAATTAACGGGGGTACGAGTATCGTTCAAATTTTTCTGCAATCTGAACGGCAGTAGAGACAAAATATATCGAATGACTCGATGTGAAAGAGCATTAAACTCCAATATTCAACGTATTTTATTATATAGAGAATTGAAAATTGGGTGTACTGGGGGAGACCGTTTTTCATCGAGCGTTTGCATGTCGATGACACGAGTGAATGATGTTTTATGATTTTTTCAACAGATATAATCGATTTTCACTTTAAAAAATCGGGGATTAATGAATAACGCTGGGAAAATTTTTTATTTTACTCATTCAACTAAGTTCGTCTACTCATGCCGATAATATTGCAGTTAAAAATAAATGAAATCACGTTTTTAATTCGAGGAAAATGTTCCAATTATGCAGTATAAATATTTTATATACTCAAAATATTTATAAATTTATTCTCTTCATTGCATGAACGGGAGGGAGTGTTTTCTTAGCACGTTATTATTTAAAAAATTCTAATTTGTTAAATTTTCACTCTATAATTATCATAAAATGGAAGAAAAAATACTTCAATGCAAGTAAAACGATACTAAATTCTCCAAATCTGGGTTTACGATTAAAATGGAAGTTTAATAACTCGTGAAAGTGGAAACATTACATTGAATGCGCAAATGGGAAATTTGTTCGGTGGCAATGATTGAAAAGGGAAATATCACAACAATGAAATCACCTCCATTACCTGAAATCCCAGTCCCTTCATTCTCACAACCTCAATATTCAATACCATTATCATTCAATAAAAGTAATATCCCAGTGATCCCCTAGGCACACTTATCCTCTATAATATAACCCTCAACATTCCCATTTGGAGAGCAATAAACGCAGACTACTCCTGGCCCTCCCGATTGCAATGGGGAATTTGGGTACACTGATAAATCGAAATTCTTTGACAATTATTATCTATTCAACAATTATCAATTTATTCACGACTAATCAGTAGATAATTTATTTCAAATCAATGAAATATTTATCTCCTATAATTGCTCATTTTCCAATAAAAATATTAATGAGAGAATAAACAAAAATAACATAAAGATACACGGAAAAGAGGATTCCATAAATTGAACTTCTGCAGAAATTCCAGGACATTAATTGTCCAAGTTTTTTTTTATGGAAATAAACAAACAATAAACGAAAATTTGAGCTGAATTATTTCTATAGAAAATATAGCAACAAAGGGAATTGCATAGAATGAAATTCTAATTATATTTAACCCAATATTTTGCGTGAAAAATTTTTAATAAAATAAAAATGCGCAGATAAATTGCAAAAAATACAATTCAAATATTAACAAATATTTCCTCAGTGTATATTCAGTGAGAAAAACTATTCATACATCATAAACCCTCACCCGTTCTCTCCAACTATAGAAACAACCCCTGCCCCCTCCCGCGCCGCTCGATTCTCTCCAATAACAGATAAATAAACCGTAATTTACGATCAAGGACAATTGGTTAAATTGAAAGCAACAGTGGCCCGAAAACCATCCACCCCAGACCCCCCCCTCCCCCCCCCTATACAGCCCATTTTTCGATCAAAGCCTGCTCGGGCCTGAGCGGTTTATTGAAGTCAGTAAATCCAGTTCAACGGAAATCAAGGTTTTTTTAACATTGGCAAGAACGCGGAAGTACTGAGGGTTCAGGGTATAAAGGTTTTTTTTTCTGCCTTCTATGGGTATATCCACGTTGGATAGATTCCAGTGGAACTCACATACATGTTGAGGTGGTCTGCGGGGTGTGGGGAAGTGGAAGGGTAAAGGGGTGAGGTAAGGGAGGGAGTTCGGGTGTGTGTGCGAGGGTGTACGTGCACAAGTCCACGTTTCAGCCCCGGCATTACCGATATTAGCGTCGTCAGTAACTCTTACGAAATGTTCTTGGCACGCCCGCGCTACCAATGCTGAATTCCACCCCCAATCCCTTCACTCGTACCTACAAACGAAGGCAACTTCCTGCTTTCCTCAATCACGCCTCGCCTCGTTGCACACACACATATGACGCCCATTCGATTTTCCCAGGGTCTATGCACTCATTTTCTTTTTCATTTGACTTTTTTTTCCCCCTATCTCTGGGGGGTGAGTTTTTTTATCGGTCAAGTTTTATGAGGGGATTACTATTCCTGAGGGGAGGGGGAGGGGCAAATAATTCGCAAATATATTTTTATGCACGCGGAGATTTTTTTTCTCTCTTGCATTGACGGGTGGACGAAAATATTCAATTGAACCGTCTGAGACTTTAGCGATGATAATTTCAAATTCTATGGGTTACCTTACGAGGAGCTGTATTGAATTGCCAGAAAAAATTGGCTGAGAAATAGTAAACATTGGACGGAAAGTGACGATTTCCTTACCGGAGTGGAGACTGTAATGACATCAGTCAGAAAATTTTGTTATCACCTGGTGATATATTGAACTATTGTAGGAGTCCAATTTTGTTAACGCATCGTCACTGGAATTAATGAAAGGAGCGAGGACGCTAATTAGTCTCCGTGGTACTAGAGGATGGAGGATGACAACGATCGACAAATGATAAGTCAGTCGGTGGGCAATTCCGTTATTAATTCTCACCCTCGACGAGGGTCTCGATCAAGTTATCAGGCAAGCCATTTTGTGAATATCAATACCCCAAGATTCTACATTGAATAACCTAACATGTATTTAATCTATCCTGGGATTAATAATTCTTCATTGGGAAAATTATCATTTTTGCAAATCATTTTGCAAATGATTTTGCAAAAAATTTAAAAAAATCCGGTGATAACGGCCCTGCCTTCACCAATTCAATTAAAGTTCAATAAAGCCATCATTAAAACTCTCGCCCTGCCCTCAGTGATTACACGAGAAATTAATTTGGAATTTTTAACTTAAATGAAAAAAAAAATCTGATAATTTGATGTGACATCCAATTCAAAGTTGTAATCTCAGAAATTATCGGTTGACTATTAATTTTCAATCAAGTTCCAATGGACAGTATTTAAATACATAAAAAAAGAAACTCCCTAGAAACAATTTTACCCAGAAAAATCCGCCTCATTCCGTCTGAATAACGCAATTGACGAATTCCCACATTTCCTAGTTTTTCCCATTTTTCACGAATACAAAATAACAATCTGACAATCCACTGGAATAAATCCTCCTCGTGAGTTTATGCATACGGATTTTTTTTTTTGGAACAATGTATGACAGGTAATCACAATCTGTGAAACACCGGAAATCTCGGGAGGATTGGGGGATAAAAATGGAGATGGAAAAATGTGACGTTATTCATGCATTATTTTTCATCGTCCCGATATAATCATTCAACAGAAGGCAGAAAAAAAATTTCTGGAAATGACACTGAAAATCCTCCTCATTTCTCTTCCTTTGATGTCAAGAATAGAATGAGATAGGCTGAAAAATTGTATGGCACAGGAGGAAAAAGAAAACATTAATTTTCCGTCAAAACCTGTCAAAAGATAAACAAACAACATTTTTCCACCCGATTTTTCTACGGGGTAAACCAATCGTTTCATTTTCGATCCTAACCGACGTTTGCCTTTTCTTAATTAGAATTCCGTTGGATTTTTTTGGAATCAATACAAAGCGAAAATTAATTCGATATTCCGGGCCAATGAACGCCCGGAAAAATTGGGTATTGCAAATTTTGAGAAGAGTGAGACCGATTATTATTGTATGATTTTTCAAGGTAAATCGAGTCGAGTGTTTTCGACTGCCCTTGAAATGCGCGTGCCTAAATGTCTATTGTTCTCTATTCCTTAATTAGTTCCTCGGCCCATTGCCAATAAATGGATTCCTCGAATGTCAATAAAAATTCCTCGAAAACCAGAAAAACTCGTTCAGATTTCATGGAAACTAAAATTGAACAAATGACGAAGGGCAAAAAATTTTGCTTTTCATTGCTGAAGAACCTTGACAATCAGTGAAAAGTAAAAAAAATGTAATATATAATTACAATTATCAATAATTTTGAAAGAACGACTTTCTTAATAGGCTCGTTTGCAAAGTCAATCAAAGTAATTTAATAATTATTAATTAATTAGTAACCTAAAAAAACGACAAAGCCTGAAAATATATCCAGAACATCCTCAACGAAAAATAAAAATACCAAGTCCCCAGTTTTCTGTCCGCCACCAAAAATACCAAAAAAATATTTTCAACTCACCAATGTAGCCGCGTTCAGCACTGCCACCGCTAAAATCCCCACAACTCGCGACGTTCCACCGCCCCCACTGATTAACAACTGCACAGCCCCCCTCCTCCCCCCTCGAGTTTCCGAAATTTGTTTTAATCCCCAGAATATATCCAGCAAAAACCCAAGACCTCAGTTTAATTAGTTCGGAAAAGTATCTTCCACTGGCTCACTCAACACTTGACACTGTCGCTCTTGACGTTAATTAATTGAAGTCACGAAAGTTGGCTGATGAAAAAAAAAAAAAGGAACCGAGTAGGGGGAAAAAAAAGATGAGAATTGAGACAAGGAAGTCCGGGGTCGTCGGGAGTCGGGAGACAAGTCCGTCCAGTGGGATTGGCTTTCGTTGACCAAAGGTGTCCCCCCGGCGCGCCTCAAACCACTGATTCGTCCACTCACACAGACATAAACTAACACACACTTTATTGTGGTACATAAAATCCCCCCCGCGCGCACCGGATAATTAAGCCCAGCTCAATTACCCAGCGTAAATTCGCAATTGGAATTTTCCAAGAATCGATCAACTCAGCTGTAGCTACACAACCGTCGATTATTCAAAATAAAAACAAACGAGTGTTACTGTATACACTAGACTCACGAGTTTACAATCTCATTGTTATGAAACTTTGATGAAATTTCCAGTTCTGTACTTTCAATCTCGAAGATATTATACTAACTCAGGTTGAAACTACTCTCGACGTGAAATTCTATTGCACTCCCGAAAAGCCCCCGGTGAAATTGTCTTGTTTCCCCCCCCACAGCTCTTCGTGTATCGAATTAGTTTCACGTAACCAGAGAGCTCGGGTTAATTCAATTATCGATGAGTCGATAAAGTGAAAAAATGAAGGGGAAAAAAGGCGCGCTAATGCGCAAAAATCCACGAAAACACTGGCAGAAAAGTCCAAAAAAATCAAAAGTCAATTATTACTGGATTTTTGCAAAAATGAGAAATTGATTTATAAGACCGGAGGGTTGATAATTAATTAGGTAGATCACGGTTAATTTGCGTTTCAATTGACACTTGAATCGACCGATCGTCAAAATCCGGCGCACCTGGCGCCACCCGGTAACTAAATTCGCTCAAGCGGTACGCGCACGTTGAACGCCGAGCGTCGAGTAAACTGGCGTGCCATGGCGAGAACCCCCAAGCCCCACCCCCATTTGATTGCACAGGCGAGCGAGCCCGAAGGCACTCGAGTCGCGCCGAGTTAGTGCGTCGGTCGACCAAGGGTTGCGCGAAAATCGATGGGAATACACCGATGGGTTATGCGGATAATTGTTATTAATCGAAGCGGTTCGATTGGGCTGATTTCTCCGGGTTACCTTGTCATGAGTAACGTTTGCCGGATGCAGTAATCTCAATGTCAGCCGTATTTGGAGACTGATTGTCGTGGATTTGGAGAAATTGAGCGTACAAGATCTGGCGGTGAACCGCGTCATCTGAGGTAAAGGGCTCATCAGTATAAGAATTCAATATTTACGAATGTTCTCATTAAAAAATTATGAAAAAAAACCTAATAATTCAATTATTCAGTCTCCAATTGTCGTATCAATTTACCGCCCTTGAATTGTGTATTTTACCAAATTGTAACAATCAAAATAATTGACGTAATCAAAATATCGACTTTGAAGTTTATGTAAAAAAATTCTTTGGTCCTAAGATAGTTTCTAAATATTTTTGGAGACATTGAAAATTTGATCCATTAATGGGGATTTATTCTTTCCCTTATCATGGCTAACTCTCATCCATAATTTCAGATACTTTATCCGAAATGTATTTCTTTTCTGAATTCATTCAACCCTGATCTTTTCACGATATTCATTCATCTTTTTGATAACCACTTCTGAGGCTTCTGTTCCTTCAATGGGGGAGAACTTTCCCCACTTTACGTTCAGCACTACTCATTGCCTGCGGTCTCATGGCCGAAGATAAATGACATAAACTACTTGAGAGTGGTTTTTGTCCCTATTCTCTAGTATTCTGATGTCATAGTGAGGACTTCCGGCACAAGCAAAGTATCATGTCAATTTGTCCAACGAAATCTGTAATTTCCGAGTAAATGTAATGGAGGGAATTCAAAAATTCTCCGAGAAAAAATGAAAAAATCTTTTTGTACATATTAAATTTTTTTTCTACCGCTCTCGTAGGTAATCGCACCTCATTCCCTATTCTTATTAATTGACTTTGGTAATTGATTATAGCGTCGACAATGAAAAATTACATAATGAAATTGAAATATTCTCATTCGAATAAAAATAGATGAGAACAGATGAATTAATCGTTAAAGGAAAAAAAAAGGCTAAAACTGAAATAAAAAATTTTGGAAATAACGAAATTGAAAATACAATGCTAGGGGGTAAAACGGGCTCACTAGTTACCGAACATCGTCCTGAATAAGCACAAACGAAATCATAATTTCAATTAATTTCTCCAGTTCAGATGTACATACCCAGGACATCAGAACGCAATTATTCAAAGAGATTAGGCAAGTCTTTTGTGTATCGTACTAATTGAATATGACGTAGCCAGTGGAATAAGACCAATACAACCTCCAACAAAGCTTTGATCCTTAGAATCAGCACAAGAGCACTGTGTCTGGCACTGAAATATCGATTTCCCGACCCAACAGAATTTTTAATTTATTTTCCTTCCCTCCTTCCATTGTTCGCCCGAACACTATTTCCAGTTTCCCTATAATAAAATAATTAAAGGCTCGGGAGTTGTCGAAAAAACTTCATATTCCCGTTTTTATCTCATATATAAACCAAACTAGAAAAATAACTAAGGGTGACATCAGGCCCGAAGGAGCAAACGGGGACTTGTGACATCCGTACCTTATCAGGTAAGACCTGATCCGGTGTAACCGAAAATTAATTCAGCCGTCGTACCACGTGGCAAGCTTGATATAGTCCAATAAATAATAATAATAATAAGAAACAAAAAAAGGGTTGCCTCCCCCTCCCTCCCTTATCTTTTATCTATTTTTATACAAATTTCCATTTTCGTTCGAAATTCTTCGGATATCCAGGATTTATTAATTCTCTGTACCTCTCCCATTGTTCATAGATTCCTCGATCGAAAGAAATTAATTCCATCAAAAACTCGAAGTCCCCTAAAATTGAAATCCAAAAATTCCCCTCCTATCAATTGGCATCTCAAAAATTCTTAAAACCATCAATTGATCGAATGACAAATTGCCGAGAGGTACGCGCAAGGACTTCGTCATATCGTCATATTTTCATATCTTTCTATCAATCGCGAATTTCCCTCGAAATCGGCTTCCACGCCTTCAATAGCAATCCAATCATCCAGCGATGAAGGTCAAATGGGAATTATTGAAACGAGTTTTCATCCATTAATGTGTTGAAGTAAAATCTGAAAAGAAGCGATAACTTTCAGTTTCACCTCAACCGACCCAATATTCCATTCTTTATTTTTTACCAGAGCCATGGTAAACACCGCCTCTACCGCCTTTGTATTTCACTTTAATGAATTTACTGCACATACGAGAGAGAGAGAAAGAGGAATGTAAAAAGAGAAATGCTTTTCGTGAAAGACACGCCCGTACTATGGAGCAATAAAATTCTATTCTCCCCTGTAATTACCAGAACGTTTCCAGTGAAACCAGCATTATTCCAGAATGAATTAAGGATACTATAAGTTTTTAGCGAGAGCTTGCTTTTAAAAAATTCAACATTCGTTTCTATTCGAACTGATGAAACGCCGCTTTTGTCAAAGTTCTTGATTGATAGAGAATCCAATGGATGGATTAGTTGACCGGGGACGGCTCATTAAAAACCGTAGATCATTGAATATTGCACTCAGAGGAATTCCTTATTTGAACGCAACAAATGAATTTATTTAAATATCCTCAATCCAATAACCAAATTCCCGATTACAGTATCTCCAGTACTAAAGTTAATGCCAATAATTAGTAAACGTTTATCATTTTTTTAATAATTAAATAATGAAACTCATCGATCGTAGCATGAAAAAAAATCCGTCTAGAACCCGTCTAAATTGTCCTTCATTTACGTCATGTAAATTCCCGTTGGTGGAGAAGAGGAATGAGTACTTGTACCTCGAGTACCGGAAGAGGAAGGAACAAGAGCACTTGAAGTACACAAAGGGAGTTAACCAAGAGAGACAGAAAGAAAGACCGAGAGAGAGAGAGAGAGAGAGAAGGAAAAAGATGCATCGGTCAGTGGAGAGTTTGTCATGCAAAACCGAAGGGAGCGAGAGCGAGACCGTGGCCTGATCCTTTCCCTCGGTTTAGCGACATCAGCAACAACAAGGAATGTATATCTATAAAACATAAGCATTATACTTTGTAATGGAGGCCGTGCTGCTCCCCCAGTATAACTCATGGACTCGGCGATGCAGCGAAATGACACACATACGAAAGTCTGAATGGCGAAAAAAAAACTCCCGGATGATTGCCTGACTGATGTAACTCAATTTACATTGCGTGTTTTTTCTCGAAGCGCAGGGGAAAAAAGCAATCGTCAAATTGCCAATGCCATTAAATCGATTAATAATTAGAGTAGACGGCAGGGGGGATGTTCATTAATTAGAATAATTAAATGCGCCGGGCTGGAACAAACCCCATTGGATTATCTCAGCGGTATACGACACTGTTCAAATTCCATTTCTGTGATTACAGTGATTACCATTTGATAGCTTTTGGAATTTCAGAGCTCTATCCCAATCTAATCGATTGTCACGATCGGTCATTGTTTTAATAGCCAAATCATCAGCTCCCATTCTCCGCTGATGTCCGTTACTTTTGTAAAGCGGGGTAATTTTGAGTTGAGCTAGAAACAGGGGGGGTACTGAGACATGAAGGGAAGAGACAACAGTTTCGACACCCCCCAGTGACGGAGGACCTACAACACGGACCTCACGAGGTGAATGGGCAGGGTCTGAGGACAATGAGGCATTCGGGCCTCAATTATTGAATTATTATTTACTTCCGCATAATTCTTGTCGCGTGACTTTAGCTTGTGTAATAATCAGGTATTAAAGATTCTTTAATTAACTCACATTTGATGGACTCGTGAAAATTCATTACTACGTTTGTTGGCGTCTTCATTTTGTGATGCACAAGTCGTCCACTTTCCAAAATATCACACGCACCAGTTGGAAACTAGTCCTTTTTTTAAGAAAAACACTTTTTCAATTGGATTGTTTGGGGCGATTCAACTGACGCCTTCGTTATTTAAAAAAAAACATTTTTTAGGTATCACGATTTAACTGGCACAATTTAACTTATCGTCTTATGAGGCACTCCACAACTTGCAATAATTCGGAAATTAGAGAATTGAAAAATTAACGGATTAAAAACCTTTCCGTCACAGCACACGAACGTTCTATAACACGTCCTATAACTTCAGGAATATTTTGACTGACTAAACTACATTTGTATAAAATCAATATCGACAAGAATTTTCAAGCAATTCAAAACAAAACAACTCACTCCTCAATGTTTACATTCTGAGACCAACACAAGGCGACAGGCCGG
This sequence comes from Psyttalia lounsburyi, assembly GCA_030522865.1. Classification (NCBI taxonomy): domain Eukaryota; kingdom Metazoa; phylum Arthropoda; class Insecta; order Hymenoptera; family Braconidae; genus Psyttalia; species Psyttalia lounsburyi. Next base: position 37,323 of record JAPYZN010000933.1, read on the forward strand.
AGTGAGGGAAAAGGAAAATCAATAAGGGCATTTTGAGTCAATGATAAGCATTTCAGTTTGCTTCACACTCAGTCAGGGTACAATGAACTTGATTTGTTCGCTCAAGCAATCCATCACAAATGGCCCCTCCAGTCGTCCACTCTCACTCGTCACATATCGCATGGACTCAGATGCTTCCCAACAAAAGTAAACTAGCAGAGTGTCCTCTTCTCTCCATAATATGTTCTCCAGATCCACCCCCGGAGATGTTTTTCTCAGTGCCATTACTCCAAAACCCAACGAGAAACGATTTCCCTAGGAAAAAAAATGAACGAATTTATCGAAAAGGTGAATGTAAAAATAAGGCAATCTCACTTTTACCGTGTCAGAGGTTCGGCCAATATAACTTCCCCCATATCCCAGTTACCTGTGGTTTCTATATGCAGTCTCTACACACATAAACGTACATAGCTACCCAACTGTATACACAATCGATGGCTGCCCTTTGAACTGAATCACATACCATTGCTCGGAATCGCCCGGCAGTATTACCCCATTTTGTTTTTCTCTCATTTTCAAGAATTCCAACTGCGTCCACATGGTGAGTGCAATAAAAACCGGGTAAAATCACAAAGTCTTCTCGGAATTGTTTCACCAGTTGGATCGCGGGGAAATTAGTTGGATGAGAGAGGCCAGTGAGAAATTGGAGTAATTGATACAAGAGCTTGTGGTCATACGTCAGTTCAGCCGAGTGTGAAGGACGTTTACAAAGCACTGACTCGGGCTAGGAATAAAATAACGTTTGCAAGCTGACGACGTCTGCGAAAATTTTGTGAACTTTTGATAGTCAAAAATATATTGATCGCAGTAAAAAAAAAATCAAAGTTTTGAAATCGTCGCGAGCTCGAAAGACACTAGATCAGTGCAGTTGGTCTCGAACCGAGGAGAGCTCTCCAAAATGATCCTCGTCAAGTGTCGACGGCATTGCGTCTTAAATCCTTAGAGAAGTGAGTGCTTACATGTATTAAAGCTCTATGTGACCACTCCTCCTTAGAGAAGGACCGAATGACCTTGTCATTCTGTAATTTCACGTGACATTCAATCCAAATTGTCCAGCAGTATCTGAGCGTTAAAAAAAAATTCAACCACATCGACAGGACACCAGCAATAAAACCGTATAAAATCGCAAAGTCTGAATGAAACTGTTTCACCAGATGGATCTCAAGCGGATTAGTTGAATGGGTGAAGTCGGTGAGAAATTGGAGTAATTGATGTGAGACCACATGGACAATACGTCGATTCAGCGAGGCGTGATGAACGTTTACACAGTACTCAGTCCTATTGGCACTTTTGGGCACTGAAACAACCCCCAAGGTGAACACTGAGGGCCCTTTGGAAAACGTGGAAGCATTTTCATAGTTAAATATTGTGAGGGGTGGCTTAAACGACCAGAAGCTCCAGGCGATTAAGTTCCGTAAGTTTCTAATGAAGACTAGCGATGTAGTCAGAAAAATTATTTGAATTATTTATATTTGAATCAATTAAAAAGTTTTATCTTTTCTTCCACTTTTAGGAAACTAGTTATTACATGAGAATAAACTTTTTTTACTTGGTCTTAATAAAAGGGTTTAGTGCCGGCAAGTAGAGAATTCATCAATGTCGAATAAAACTCTCAGTAAATTCAAGAAGATAATTAGTTTCACTCATACAAAGATTTTCTAATAATGAAAAGAATTTAATCAATACAAACGAACTCTCTGAAATTTTTTTTTTTTATTCCAAAAAAGAATATAAGTTCTCGCGGTTTAAGTAAATTCATTCATTTGCTCCGAATAAATGTTTTTTCCGAGTCTAAGATGAATGTGAAATGTTTGAACTCAGAGAGGATTTTTTTTGTTGACGTGAGAGATTCACAAAGTGCAAACTCCCATTGGCCGCTTTGGGTGCTAAAATAACGTGAGAAGTCACTCTGTAAGTGCCCCTTCGGAGTGGTAAGAGGTCGTTGATAGTGAAATAATGGTATAAGTCACTCGTGAAACTCACAAAAGGTCTACGTTGCCATTCCTAGTTACAGAATGACCGAGGGCTTGCTATTCGCTCGTTTCACGTGACATGGCATCTAGGTAGTGAACGTTTTACTGGCCTGAGGGGTTAATAGATGGTCAATGTAGCAGGAAGGACCACACGAGGTCAGACCCTGTGTCACCTTCCACTCGTCCGTCATTACGAATGTAGATTGAACTGCAGCCATTACCGGGGCTATGTATCTAATCGTCCTCTGAAACAATTTCTCAGATCTATTGAGCTATTTCGCCCTCAGAATTCCCTCGTCTGGAATGGATTGCTTCATTGTTCCTTATGCGTTTCGATGAGGGGGGAACGTGATGAGGGAAAGAATAAGTGTATCGAAGGGCTGCAGGAGAAAATGGGGGGGGGGGTGGGAAGGGGCAAAAGGCATCGGATGAATTTCCGGATTTGAGGCTGGGAAGACCCTCGACTCTCACTGGTCAATAGATCAAAATGTCCGTCTACGTCTTTCCAAATATCCTCGAGCGGTTGCCGGGGCTTCTCTTTGGTCCGGGCGCTCGATTCAACTTGGCTGATCCCGGTGAAGAGAACGGGAAGACCCTGAACGCCTCGAGAGTTTCCGAGTTGATCGTCATAGAAACTAAAGTCACTGGTCGTCGAGTATCAAACCACTGGGAGGAACACTTTCATCCCCGGGATTTTTCTTATCATCTTTAGGAAATGGCGCGTCAGGCGCAGGTGTCGAGGTGCTTGAGCGACCCTCAATCCTTTTAATGCCAGTCTTCTTTTTTTTTTTCATCATTTTCAGTTATGGATTTTATTGAAATATGGAAATAGTTTGCAGTGAATGGGGAAAATATGGGAATAAATAATGTGATTGGGAAGGAAGCTCGAGTGAAATCAGCGGGTGCCACAGAATTGACCGAAATAACATTATTCAATAGCCGATTAATACCAGTAAACGAATTCAATTCGTTTATCAAAAATCGGTGAAACGTTAATACGATAAGCGGAGTTATTTGGAAATCCTGTAAAATTGTTTTCTTTCTTCGTCAGCCTCATCATGCAATGCATTTTCAATTATACCCAGGAAAATGATTGATTTGTATTGAACAAATGTATTTATTTAAATACTATAAAATTGTGTTTTTCTCGAACGGAAAAAATTAAACTTCGTTCGGATTGAATAAATGCATTTCTGAATTAAATTTCGCCAATTCTCACTCGGTTCTGTTAAATAAAATCTGGGAATAAATCCTTGCGGTCTTCAGCGTGTCTTGATTATTTATCACAAGATAACGCATTAAGAAGGATAGAAGAATCAGAAGTTTCCCTTTTTTCCCACAAGCGATTCGAAGATGTCGTCAAAGCTCAGAAGAGACACCATTCAAGTTGGTCCTATTTTTCCCCACAAAAAGGAGATTGAAGAGGCTCATTGAGAATAAAAGACAGAAGGTCATCAATGAAACTACCATCTCCGGAGTAATCTAAAGACAAACAGAGTTTCCATTATTCCTCGTTCGCTTATCACTCCAGCGATACCCAGGATAGTCACGTTTTTGGTCTGTCTTCGGTCGGTTTATATTGCGGTACATTGGGGGAAAATGAAGACACAGGGTCAAGGTGTAGAGAATTGTCCGCAATGAGGGAGCTGTTATATACCCATGAATATGTAAACCCCCGGTTGAATACCTCGAAGAATCCTCTATCTCGAGATAGTACTTCCTCGTCCACTAGAGCATCTGATTAAGACAGTTAATGGCTCAGGATATTAAAAGTTGAAGGGGAGAGATAATTTATGTCTTCATTGAGTAAAAACTTCGATGTAGTTTTCAAGAAGTAATAAGGTAATGCGAGCGATCCAATTTTCTACTGGTATTACGCAGTCGCTCCTCAACGATACTCTCGAATAATCATTGCGAGGAAAACTACATAGACGGAATTTTTTTTGGGAATTAGAGTGGATTGGGGGGAGGGTGTAGTGAGCGGGAAAAGTCGAAATGCCCGGGGGGCTGGAAAAGTAAGAAAGTAGAAGCTCTCGGTTTTGTCAGAGGGAACTGAGAATCAAATAAAAGAAGAAGCGAGTGCAGAAGGTGAAGTAAAAATGGTAAAAATCAGGCGGACTTCGAGAAAAATGAGAGCATACGAGCGCTTTCGGTATTGTATTATGCTATAGAAATTATTTATGACTGTTGCGAGAGTCATTGAAATTCCAGGTGTGAATGAATGAATGGATCAAGGGATTTATAGGATCGCGTCTACGCCCACATATTTCCAAAAATTATCGGGGGGAAAATCCATTCGGAGTAAAAACAATATCATCTTATCGGAAGCTTAAAAATCCCCCGGGAAAATCCATAAACCAATTCTCAATTATTAGTATTAAAAAAATATAGTTTGCATTAAAATATCATCCGTTGAAAAGTTATACATTGAGCTTACGTGTTGATCTAAAAAAATCCACTCCACATTTTCGGTGAACTATTCTGCCAGCGCAAAATAAATAAAACCGTTCAACGCCAACTGACTCTCCGTGTCATATTCACTCTCAGTCTCTCCGTTCTCATAAACTCCAGTGTCTCAAAGTTGGACACTGTTGACCTGTTTCCCACGCACTATTGAATTTCCGTAATTTTCATTTATCCATTTTTCCCCGGGAATGAAGGAAGTCTTAAAATTACGCCAACTGAGTCTCCCAAAATCACGCTCTCCCCAAACTTGCTCAATTTTTGGCGCCAATCGATTTTTTTTTCCCTCAGGAAATGGGGAAAGTACAAATAACGAGGGAGGTACTTCTCCCCCTGAAATTTTTATTAACATAGATCCTACATAATTGTGCAATTGCATGTGTACTATAAAGACACGGAGTGCCAGCTATCCTGTTGGGGACATAAATTTACCCAGCGGATGAGGAGAGGAATAAAGGGGATGTAGACAGTGGAGTCGCTGCTGGAAGAAGACGAGCGGAGACAGCCAGGATGTACTAGGCGGTAGTGACATGGAATACCAAACTCCCAGGACGAGGAAATGCTCCCTGGGACAGGTAAGTACTACCTGGTATTACCTCGTTCTTCAGGCAAGCAGCTCATTCATATTGTTTTTCATAAATTCATTTTCACTCATTCGTTCTCATAGACACTTATTATTGCATTTTATTGTCTTTTATTTTGTGGGCTACGAATAATACATTTCATGCTCGAGCCTTGAAAACAGATCATCGTCTCCCACGTGCAAAATTGCCTTCCGAGCCGAAGGCGAGGATGGCAAGCACGTGGGGGAGGGTGCCGCGCACGAAAAAATATTTTCAACTTTGATATTTTTTCCAAAACCGGTCGTTCTCCAGGGAAATCGATTGTTCCCGCATGCACACATGAATAATCTAACTTATTAATAAATAAAGTGAATTTCCGTTTCATAAATCAATGAGAGTGAATTTTAATACTTATTGGTGCAAGATTTCACACCTCAAGAATTATTCAAACATTATAATTTTGTTATAAAATCCACAAATAGTATTGATCAATTAGAGTGGCTTGAATAATAATTTTCAATGATTTATAAACGATGTGATCCTTTATTTGTACGAAATAAATCGCAAATGAGCAATTTCAAAAAGTGGAAATGCTCCTCGAATGGTCAGACGGTTATGAAGATCCATGTAATCATAGCCCCATAACCTTCGGTCTCGACGAAGCCGTCACGTGCACAATTACTATAACCCTCACGTCTCACTGGTTGAATTAAATGGCGTACAAAAACCATCAAAAGTGAACTTACATAAAGAAGTAGGCGACAAAGAAACAACGTTTTGTGAGGTGCAACCGCATGACGTTCGCTCAGTCTCGAGAGGATCGTGACGAAGAGTGGAAGCTCGTGGGCGAAAAGAATAAAAAAAATAAGAGGACGTAAAAAAGCGTACAGAAGGGAAAGAAAAAAATAGAGTGAAAAGAGGCCCCCCCTGCGATAAGTGGATCCTCGAGTAACTCTACAAAATTTGTTTCGCGAGACGCTGTCACAGCGCGAGTGTCAGGAAGAACAAGACGAAGAGGTGCAGGAAATATAGGGAGTGGAGCGGAGACTGGGGGATCCGACACTTGAATATAATTCAGATGATTCCCAGTTCACTTGGAGTTATTATTGAATTATTATCGAATTGCTCATGACGAGTTGTTCGGTGACTGCCACGGCTGGCGGATTTGGAGTGCGCATAAAAATATTCTCCAGAAGGTAATTATATTAGAGGAACATTCCGCCAGTTTGAAAAACATTTTTCGTCAGCAGTAAATTATGATCTTGCTGGAATTAAAAAAATATAATTTTTTCGAAAATTTTCTGATAAATCCACCTCGAGAGTATATCACAATAAAATTGTTAAGCCATTCTATAAATTACGGAAATTTTTGAAAATTATTATAAACCGAATTTAAAAAAATTCAAAGCTTATACGATTACTGAATGCATAAAATTCAAATTAATGTAATTTTTCGAAAAAAAATCGAACAGTAGAATTAGGGACTGAATTGTCAAAAGTACATTCGACTAGACAGAAACAATTGAAATAAAAGTGAGAGCCCAATCTGCTGGCACTTCACCATGTCGACGTGTCTTGAATGTATCATGAGTTTACGCTGGACATATCGAAATGACGTGACATTCAGTGGTAGACTGCTCATTGAAATGGAGAGTCTGATACGTGCGTAAATTTGTCTCACACGTGGCGATACGAGTGACCAAAATTTTTTTTCCATATCATTTTCTCGGATAATAGGTCGAAAGAGGCGAGAGAAAGAAAGAGAAGAGCCGAATAAAAAAAAAGACTTTGCAATTTGTTATGAGACAGAAATAGAAAAATTAAAACGTAAATTACATTCAGAGAAGTGTAACTCACATTTAGATTTTTCTCTGCGCACGTCACGAGGCATTATAACGTAGGATGCCCTTGACAATGTGATTATTCATAGCAATGAGCGGGGGAATTCGATTTGGGAGAGCCATACCACCCGTAATTCTACAGCCGCCGAGCAGTATTCATCGGTCCGCGGGGAACATACTATCATGGGGCCTAATAAAGGTCGTTTTCTTCTCCAATGCCTCCCACAAATCTCCGGAGATCCCCGCATGCTCAGGATCCAAAGTGCTCCGACAATCCAAAATTTGGTGAGTTGAAAATGCTCAAATTATTCATTAAATAGTCAATGAATTTTTAGTTTATTCTAATCCGCAAAACACATAATGGAATATTATTATTCAGTCGGTCATTACAGTTTGCTACGTAATTCAACATTGATCTACGCCGACATTATTCATGAGCTTTGGATAGCCGATCGGGAAATAAAATTCAATCATTGGTATGAAATTATTAACTTTATCATCAATTCTATCAACATCGCATGAGCATCATCGACTTTGAGTCATTTATATTGTAATGAGTGAGAAATAATGATGAGGGTGAAATGTCAGTAGATCATGACCCAGGTCAATACATGAAAATTTATTGGAACAAAGCCGAGATCAACTAATTTCTGAAATTAGACATTTTTTCCCCCAAACGTAAATTATGGCAACGTTTTTCATTTTTTAAATAATTAATTTCCGCAAACGATAAAATTGCGGAAGGGATGTCGGGCAGAAATAAAATGTTTAAATGATATTAGTTTTACATTTGAGGTTCAATTGATTTTCTCATGATATAATTAGTTATTGAATTTAGTTGTAATCTATTTGTATAATTTTCAATCTTGGACAATTATTTATTCGTGATAGAGGAAATTCTACCTCAATCTAATGTCTTCAACTGAAATGTCTGGTATGTATTCGTTTTGAAACGTATTTATCTCAAATTCTACGGAAAATATGATTTCAAACATGCGGCAAGTGGTAATAATGTATAAGAGGAATATTGTCATATTCAGGAAAGCCTTTTGCTTGTCTTTTTGTCATGCCCTGCAGATATAACCGAGAAGAGATTAGAGCACTTCATCATTAATACGAAGCTCAGCCTGGAACAAGCCAAACAGAAACTTGACATGTACTACACGGTTAGGAGACTTGTGCGGGAGCTTTTCACCAACCGAGATCCAATGTGCAAGGATCTCATTCGGCTACGTCAAACTTTGTATGTATAACCTCGTTTTATGTTTCCCGAGGGAGTCACCTCAATGTACGTCTCATTCGTTAAAGAAGTTGAATGTTATTCCACTTTTAGTGAAAATAGAAAAGTAGTTTACACGTTTCCACACGTTTACTCGGTTTTTGGTGAACTTCGTATGCAGGAAATTCAGGAAAATTAATTATACTGTTCATATGAGTACGGCAATTTATCTATTTGTGCTTTTGATTGTTATCAATTGCTATAGAACAGATTTGTACAGATTTTTAAATCTCAAATTGAGACTTTAGAAGATTTTAACTATAAAATTTTGAAAACTTCATTTAACATCATTTTTTCAGGGATCAGCTGATGCAATTGGCACATTCACTTAAAGAATTACGGAAAATATATAATTGTTTACATTTAATTGAAAATAGAGTGAGAGGATTCTCTAATTCTGGAGTAATATATTAAATTTTATACACAGTCCCCTTTACCCCCCCCCCCCCCCCCCCCCCCCCCCCCCCGAAGACCTCAAAAAAAGGCTACAAAGCCGTAGTTTCCTCTCACGCCAGTTTTGGCTGAATACAACACAACCCGAATGCGAAGTTTTTGCTAGTGTGAGTGTGCCAAGAATTCGATGAAAGTAAGGTATATATCCCAAGTGTTAAAGTTTAGCCGTTATAACTTGAAAGAGAAGAAAACTACAGAGCATTCCAGCGTAGAAAGACAGAAACCACTCACGAGACTCATACCGACCCATACACGATACGGCTCTCCGTAAATTGTCGGCTGCAGCTGAAGAAAAAAAAACTATACATTTTAGTATTTTTTTTTCTCTCCTCTCCGTTGTTAATGTATCATTAAATTTGTTCTGGCCAACGGATTGAACCTCTCAAGTTGACTTTGGAGTAATACAGTTTCGATGTTGTGTGTCCGTCATTGCGATTGCATCAATTGAGAGGGGTACGGATTTTAACGAAGGAAATGGTATTAAATTAATGCGTTAAAAATCGTAAACTTTGGAGAGTTCCAAATAAAAATTGTTCTTTTTTTCTGCGTAGAACATCGGAAGGAGTAATTTTGGAATATAATTCTCGCACCCTTGCTATTTCTATAGAGACCGCCCCATATATAATAAAAAATATTCTTTTATTCTCTCTAAGCTAGTCAGGAAATTCAACTACAGACTCACCTTTTGTGCATTGGCACATACTTGGGGGTAGTAGGTATCGAGGGGGGATGAAATATACTTGAGGGTTCTTACGGTATTATCGATGTTGCATGTCTATATACCGAGATGAAGAGCGACTGGTGTGTATAGTCACAACGGCTTTTGACGGCGCGAGAGGTTTCTAAGGGGAAACTAAATTTCCTCAGGAATCGCCTGAACTCGGCCTTCGTCGACATTCTCCTATAGATTCCGAGAAATCCACAACCCCGGTTTTTCGAGCTGCCTCGGCCGCCAGGGTTTCTAGGCCTTTTCGCTGTAGCTCAGGAGTACCGAAAATTGACTTTTCTGCCTACATGAACTGAATGTGAGCATTTTCTAACCGAGCGAAGGCGTCCGTTTTGATAGAAAAATCGGATTCAGACCTCGGGAGGAGAATCAGACGAGCATTCCCCAGGTGCTTACAACCCGCGCCTTCAGCTAGGGTCGTAATTTCGGACGTGAGGACGACATATCTACTTTTTCTCCCTAGGTGAGAAATATACTATTTGACGACTCAAAGGCCATGAGAGGACAACTCAAATTTCCTCAGGAATCCAATGAAGATTTTGCATCGAATTTCAATGGATTTCTGAGGGGAAACTAAAATTTTTCTAGAATTTGATTGAAATCGGCCTTGGTAGGCGATTTCCCGATACCCTTGTCATAAGGGACTACTGAATGAATTGGGCGTAGGCTCCTAACAAAATCCCGACGGCCATAACTGGGTTCAAGACGGAATAATAAGGATAATAAATCGCCACCGAGATTTTCTCGCGTGCGTTGTTGGCATCTTATTACCCTCCTGTCAACACCGATATCCTGCAACGAATTGTGGATTTCGTGGGTCAAGGTACAAAGGCCCATTGAGCTTGTAAAAGTAATTGATGAAGTGCGACGAGTGATGGATTTAATTACTGTACCGGAGGACATCGGCGTGATAGATTAGAAAACTATTGCTCTGTCACCTGTTTTGTTAACGATACAATTGATCATCTGGGCTAGAGAGAATGATTGTCCTGTCAGTTCATGCGGAGAAATGGTTTGCTTGCATCAAATACATAAATTTATTCAAACATTCCAGAAGAAAATCATTCCTCGCTTTACGAGAGAAGTTATTTTTTTACGAATATTAAATAAAGATTTTTAATTAAGATTTTTTAATTGTCAGTAAATTTTTATTTGATCCAAATAAATCATTTCTATCGTGCACAGATACCACCGGCCTAATGTTTTGTGCCGTCCAAGTCAATTTCTCACGGAAGTATCGCGAAAGAAATAGATTAATTGCTTCGTCATGGAAAAAGCTCACATCCTCTCAGCGCAGCAAAGCCGAAGTTACGGAAAAAAGTTGTCGACGGTTATCACAGCCATTCCATTTCTGTGCGGTCGTTATTTTCAACTTGGGTAAAAAAAAAAGAAAATATATCGTTCGAAATTGGCTCTGCAAACAACCCAACGCAGTTCTCGATTAGTCGTCAGTACAATCCATATCACCAAACTACAGATGTTACTTTGAGGAACCAGGTCAACTGCGAAATGATTCTCCACTGCTGTCAACAGACCCGAATGAAGTTACACCTTTCTCTCCATTCCGTGAAATGCCATGATATACCCCATGCAAGCTTTATTCTCTGAGAGCGAAGGAAGCCTGTATGTATCATGTATATCACCCGCGCTGTTTTTCCCCCCCCCCCAAAATAGAGGTGAGTTAACTGCTTCCTGCAGATATAAAATCCCCATTGTCCCCCTATCCCCGCTCTCTCTACTCCTCTACATACCGAAATTCACTTACCAAAATATTCGCAACGCTTGCAAACGCTAGTGAGACTTGAAGAGAAAAACCCAGAAGAGCGCCATATACGGAAATGAATAATGGATCGCATGTTTTCGTCAAGTCTTTAGCCCTTTTCTCAACGTACATAGCTCCCTCTCGATTCTTCAATACAACTCGATAGATCTGCATTCCCCTCGGTCCCTCTCATCTTCCAGATACGTCAAGCAAACTCTCGGTACTCACACCTGTCGCAAATAAGATCCCAACTTTTTCAACTTTCTGGAGTTGAGGTAGACATCCGAGGAGGGCTTAATGTTCGGATACGGCGCCATTAATCATGCAATATAGGGAATTTTTTTTTTTGAATTGAAGGTAGGACTCAGACCTACCGCCATTTCGAATGTTTCATAAAAAAATTGGAATGCAATGTAGGAGGATTTTAAATTCAAGACGAATGTTTCATCTGATTTTTTAGAGGAATTTTATTCAATTTTTAATGTCCCAAATGATAACGAGAAGAAAAAATTTAAAAAGAAAAACCCGCAGTTTGGGTTTAATTAATTTTTAATCGAGACTAAATTGGAGTCTGGAAAGAAAAACATTTGAGGAATATCGTTTGAAAAAAACAACGCGAAGGGCAAATTTTTGGATGACATTAAAGTTTGTCAGATAGAAATTACAAATTTTTTGGGTAACGGTAGGCCAGAGCCTTCAGAACAAATAATCAGACCCATTCAATAACCTCGTACCCCCCAGTATTAGCTCTCGAGTGCAGCAACAAATGCCCCTGAAGGACGACACTGCTCTCCCGGTAGTCCACGGTGAGATGCAATTCTGAAGGTTCGCTTCCACGAATCGCTCGTAAAGTTTACGACAACCTCGAGGCGTTGATAACACCCGCCATTTCTGCGTAACCCTTATGTGTTTACGTTCATCGGCAATACAACACCCTACCGACCCTGAGAGTAACGTCAGCAGCTCTAGCCGGGCTCTTAAAAATTTTTACAACGGACATGAGACGAGAAAAACAGAAAAATTGAAACAAAAACAAACACATTTGAGGATGACCCTTTCCCCCCCCCCCCCCCCCCCCCCCCCCCCCCCCCCCCCCCCCCCCCCCCCCCCCCCCCCCCCCCCCCCCCCGCCCCCCCCCCCCCCCCCCCCCCGCCCAGCGATTTATCACCTAACGTGCGGTATAATCAGTGGAAAAATATGTCATGAGTGTAAACATTTGTATGCCCCGGGTGAAATATAAGGAGTTTCAAGTGGAAAAACAGTTTATCAATGGTAGCGGATTTTGAGTTATGAACGGTAGAAATTTCACTGGTGTTACCTTGTTATGGCCTCTTTTGCCAAATGTGAAGTATGATAAATTGAAAATTATGGTACCTCTGATTTCCGGACGACTTCCTTTAATGCGGAATATCATATGATCGAATGGAATATTGCCATGCGATTCTCCGGCACATACAGTAATTGAGGACATAAAACATTCATTCGGTTTTATGATCGCAACTTCGTGCTATAACTTTTAAACTGATGCCATTGGTTTTTATTCCCTATGGAAGGTCACAGTTGTTGTTTTAAAGAGTACTTTCCACTGAAAAATGTTCATTCGATTTTGTTGGTTGCCTTTTTTTTTTCTCTTCATTCGTAATGGGAGTGAGAGCATTCGAGGAGAAATGAAATAAAGGGGAATCTTGGAGTTTCATTATTTATACGGAAAGTTTTGCCAACACAAGGTGTTCCCTTTCATAATGAAATATTCGCGACTTTTATTAGAGAGTCATTATTTGAAATTGTTATTTAAATCATTAGGATCATAAGGATTTTATGAACTATAAACTCAAATCGTTAATTCCCTATGAAATTCGAACGTTTCAATATCTTCCCGAGATTTGGATCTCTCGACTTTATTATTAGCGAGTCGCGAGCTGAAGTAGCGCGGTCAATTTAAGTGTCTCTTGAGAGAGGGAGAGGGATGAGGCATTGCGAATGAAATTCCCTAGAGCCAGGGGAGCCAACTCCTGATGGAAAAGAAAACTACCGACAATGTTCCCACTCTGTCGCGTGAATTAATATTTTTTCATTAACAAAAAAAAATATCTGAATCTTTCAATGCCCAGAGCAGATACAAATAAATTTGATTAATTCTAATAGTGATTTTTAAACATGGTTTTTTTCAATGGTTCGTTTTCTACGGAAAAATAATGAAAACTCTTCTACCTCACCGCTGGCATTTTCTCCCCGCTCGATTATCCTTCCCATGAAAATTCGTTCGCTGCAGTAAAGTGTCGTTGAATGGACTCTGATTACCATTTACGAGGGTGAGCATGACGTTGTGAATGACTTCCACAAACGTGTGGTAGATACGTCGTTTTTATCTCGGCGAGTAATAAATAACCGACGTAGCTTGCATTATAATTGATATTAAAAATGTATGGGAAAAGTTTCGTAAAAGTGTCATCGTGAGTTGAATGACTTTTGAGATGGCAATGAAACTGAAATTAATGGCAACTGTTTATCGCGAGACAATGGGAGAAAGCAGAGAAAAAGAGCAATTCTTATTTTATCTGGGAAATTAGCACTCGCTATAATGAAGCCTCAACAAGAGTCTTGAAATATAGAGCTTGTATAAAATTCTGGGAGAGAGTTGAGAACAACAGGCAGAGGATGCAGCCGGAAAGCTGGAAGGATGTACGGTTGGGCATTAATGAAGTTTATTGGCTAATTTATAAAGAACTAAGTGGTCGATTTACCAAGATAAGAGATCTACGTTTTTTAAATTTATTTTTATTATCAGGGAAGACTCGAATGGAGACTAGAAATACAATTTGTCTGGGTGAACTAGAAATTAGAAGTAATTGCAGTTTTAATGGGGAAATATAGTGGCTTCGAGAATATTCAAGTATTCCGCAATCTAAATTTGATCCTTGGAAGGTTCCAATGGGCTTCAATTGAGACTTTCCGAATTTAATTCAGAATTTTGGCGAATTTTAGATCAAAACTGTTCCGAAATGAAAAATTTGTCTTTTTTTTCGTGGGAATTAATTGGCGATTACTCTCATTAATAAATGATTACCAAAAGAATCTCGTTATCTCTTCTGGATTATCATCCACCGCTCACTCAGTCCACTCCGCGAAAATATTCCAATGAATCAGTATGCAGTTGAATACGGTTCAAAGAGCAATCGCACTAAGTCATTGTGCTCGCATTTTGAATTCCTTTGCGAGGATGCACCCACTGCATCCTCGATAGTATGAATATCTGAATATTCAACGTACAACGTTTTCACCGGCCGCAGACCCTGGCTGTGATGAATTCGATGCGGTACTACCCGAGAATAGTGAGAAACGTACTTAGAGATACAGACGGTAAACGCACTTGGGATTACACGCGAGATGGAATTTACCGGACCCAGTGCATATTACATTATACAGGCGATCGAGTGCTCAGTAACTGAACAATTTCCTACACTAGACATTATTACACACTGAGGGATGCGCACGGTCTACTCAGAGAATTGTCAAGTCAGTGGAAGAACCCGAGATTCAATCAGACTTGTGGGTATGAAAAGAAAAATTAAATATCATTTCATTCCTCGTGGATATCAATAATTTTAAGAAATACAATTCAGCAATTTCATGCTCAGTATTTTGAAAATAATTTTCTAAAAATGTATTACAAAGTTACAAAAATCTAATGAAAACGTAAATTTCTAAAAAAACTAAATTAAATTAACCTTTTTATATTTCGATAATTTTTTATTTACTTCATTGAGTAAAAATTTATATTTTTCATTTAATGTCCGATTAAATTACCAATAAATTTATGAAATATATTTTTCTATTACAATATTGTTTACAATAGTTTAAACCCCAGTTTTTCATAAAAATTTTCTCAATTTGGAGTGCAACGAAAACTAATGCATCAGATATTTAGCCAAAATTGTACATTTGACAATTTAAAAAAACGTAATAATTAAATCCCTAAACGAACATTGAAACCGATAATTTCCGCGACATAAGCTCATGTCTCCGCGCGATGTCGGCGATTCGTCATCGTAATTACGGAAATTGTTGCTATTAAGGGGGAATATCTGTAGAGTTGGACTTGCGACCTGCGCAACCCCCCTGGGGAGAATAATTTTTATTTCGGAAGTCTCGTACCCCCGAATGGCTATTTATCTGAAGACAATCGGTCTTCAATTGGCCGCGTCATGTCGTCTGGCTTCAAATGCCACTGCAACGCCACATGGGACGACGAAGGGGGCCTGGCCCCCCTCCTGAACGCCTGATAAACCAATTCTTCCGCCTTAACCCCAGACGAAAAAACATGATAATTAAACCCTTAAATAACCATCGAAACTGATGATTTCCCGAGATAACCTAATGTCTCCGCGCGATGCCCCCGGCCACAAGTTGCGGCACGCGCTGCATTAGAGGCGTCTCCCTGGCGCATGTTTTCTCAAAATCATTGGAAAATACGCAACCACCTCCTTCCCAAACCTACCAATTCCCCCGCCCCCCAAATTCATACCTCACCCCATAATTTCCCGCGATAATCCACCGTCACCCCGCGATCTTCGTTCCGCATCATGACTTGCGGCACGCGCGATGCCCGCCGCTCCTCACAAAAAAATTAAAAAAAAAAAACAAAAATACCCCCTTCAACGTCAGTTGCAGTTATCTCCCCCAAAGATTACAAAATAATCATGATAAACCGAGAAACAACATAAGTCCTCATCCAACTTTTCCCCATTTCCCTCAGCATCGTCGAGTGCCCACCAGATGGCCCCCACCACAACCAGCCATATTGGACAGGTGCCCCCGGGGCCATGGACACTCCGCAAAACTCCACCAGACCCCTTTACCATTATCCATGTGTCGTTTCTCCACTCACACAGTCACCATATCCACCAGTGAAATCGATACAAACCCATATCCACTCGTGTAAACTCTCCTCCTCCCCCCCCCCCCCCCCCCCCC